>CATIWQ010063771.1:0-17786 GCA_949673415.1 Euphorbia schlechtendalii | reverse complement strand
TGGATGGATTTTCTACTTTCAAATATACGTGAATCATGCATAATAACTCGAAAATGACCTAAGTGTGAATATGCGTAATTAAGAAATACAGTTTTCTATATATGTAATATAATGTGATCCAATAAGAAATAAGCAACTTATCTCGGACTTGAATCTCTGTGTCTTTGTGGGTAGTTTTCCTGACGTTAAACCTCATAGGACTCTAATTCCTAGAAAGGGCTAATCCACATGACGATCTAAACTAAGAGACGGTGGATTCGGGTTTGACCTATCTAAAAACATTTTCGCTTTCTGAACCAAACATTTTCCAGGTCCCCGACCCGGTGCACTTTTTAAACATCTCGGTGGACCGCACCTCTCATTCCTCGAGCTCTTGGCCCATCTCTTTATATCGTCCGCTCACAGTGGCCACTTCGCTGGGGATTTTTCTAAAAACTCTTTTTTCAAAGATTTTAGATTTTGGATAAGTGTTGAAAATTATTGATCAAATTATTATATTTTCTCTTAAAATTGACATATTCATAATTTCGCATTGCAATAGAAGGGATTAGCCCATAAGTCTAAGGTACCCCTATGACAGAAAAGCTTTCTCTTGTACTAATCTGCCTCCTTGAGAAAAGATAGTACTAGAGCGAGTGGAGCACTTGTTGCCATATCGCATTTGCCTCCCTCATTAGAACCCATTTGGGGAGAGGCTTGAAGTGTATTTTAGTGCAATAAGAACCTTCTACATCAACAACCCATTTATAAACCTCATGTAAGTAAACTGTAGGCATTTTTTCCTAGGGTGTTACCCAACAAACGATCATGCATTATATTTTCTTGTAAGTACGCTCCTTAGTATCCTTGTGATACTAAGATGAACAAAACCTAGGATAGAGACTAGCCAAAAACCCTACGCGTGGGAGTTGTATGGTTGGAAGTTGGATACTATGTGCTATGTGCTATGTGTTTATCACTTTTTGATTCATCATGCATCATAGAAATGTGCCATGCTAACCACTAATCTTAATGCTGACACTTGAATGCAAACACTCATAACATTAAAATGAACATATCATCAACATAATGCCAGCATGATATCATACTTAGGATTTAGTTAACACTCGAGATCGTGTCACCCTAGGATAACATGAAGCCAATTAGAATCATGTAACATCACTTTCCCTTTTCTTTTTAGCGTGACGTCAACATGATTTCCGACTCTTAAGATAAAACCTACCCAAATTTTTGCATGGTGCTCACTTGGCATCCGATTCACAGCCCTTCCAAGGCAATTGCACATTACTAGAATGTAATGAGGGCCCTAAGGATCAGTGACCGTATGATCGCCAAATTGTTCATTATTACATTAGGGAGCCTTGTAAATGAGTGGTATATTCATCTACCGATGGATAGAGCTTATGTTTAGGGATGTTTGTCCCAAGCAATGGTTGACCACTATGGCTTCATTACTTTGATGGTCACTACGATGTAGAATTTAGAGGTAGTGAGGCAAAAGTAGGGGGAGAGCTTCAAGCCTTACTTCAAGAGATAGATAACTACGCAAGTACATTTACAATCTTATCTGACCTTGTCAGAGATGATAGTGAAGCTCTTGGATGGCACACTACCATCTTATCAGAAAAGACTTTGGTCCGAAACCTTCCATAGTGACCAGGAGGTATTTGTTCGAGCTGAGAAGAAAGAACGGTATGATGCGATGGAGGAGGAAATGGGATAGCAGGCTGCTAAACCGTATTACAAGAAGAATAACTCCAACCCGATGCAGGTGAAAGCGAAATAACCAGTAGTGCAACTGGTGCAAGAGGAAAAGGTGGCCGCTGTCAGGTTATCGAAAGAGGAGTGTCATGGCATCTCCCCATACACAGCTAACCTTGGGTTCTTGTTCACTAAACTGCGAGAACTCAAACAATTGGAGAGCTTAAAGAAACATCTCCCTCCTAAGCTTGAGGATTAAAACAATTACTACCATTATCATGTAGTAGTGGGGCATCGTACAAACAACTACAAAGAACTTCTGAAGGCTATCCAGAAGTTGGTAGATGATAAGATCATCCATGATCTTGCACTTAAGCCAAGCACAAAGAACAAGCCTTTGCTAAATTTTGAGGCAAAGGTAGGTTTGATTGACTCTAGGCTAGAGGAGGAGAAGGTCTTGAAGTGCGTATCTGAAGGGCTTAGATAGTTCATGATGATGATTAGATCGGGAAGGGATCTTTATCATGTTTTGAAAATGTTGGAAGAGGAGTAGAGTCGCTAAGGGTTTGGGAGCGAGATTAGGGCATCTGAGGTCGACCTTGTTGGATTATCGGTATTTACCAGCCAGAAACCTACGTCGCTTCGTGTAGGGAGGGATCTATTAGGAGAAGCATCGACTAGTAAGGGGGAATAGTATGTGATGGCAATAGAATCAGGGATGGACTCGGATGATGTAATGGAGATTCTCGAGTCTTAGTCAAGTAAACGGGTAGTTAGAGAAAGAGAGGAAATCTTGAGGGCTAATTTTAGTTTGGCCAGAATGTCAATTTTTAATGGGAATGAAGCACCATCATCCCATCTGTCTAAATTTTATACCCTGTATCGAGCACATGGTCTTTCTCAAAATATGATAGCAACGTTGTTTCCATGCTCACTAGTAGGGTAGCGAGTCAGTAGTATCACATGCAGTAAGAGTAGACTAAGAGTAATTAGAAATATATTATTGTAGAGTTTTAAATGGAGTTTTCATTTCTAGAGCCCCCAAAGCAAAGCATGCGAGATCTTCTCGCTTGCAAATAGAGGGAGGGGGAGTCACTCACTAGCTACATAAAGCGATGGATGTTTATTTACTCGGTGATGTCGACAAACCATCTGAACCGTTAAGAGTACAGTTGATACTAGGGGGATCTCGAGACTGGTACGTCTACCATTTATCAAGGTTGGCGATCCTAAATTTTGATGAGCTATCATATCACGCTCATCATCTTGACAGGGAAATAACCATCAAACATCGTAATGTCCTTGTAGTAGGATCAGGGATACCAACTAATTCTGTACTGGCAATGCTATCTCGATCCAACCCAAGGGTAAATACAGTGGCTGATGAAGGAGAAAGCACGGAAGAGGATCCTCTGGTGGAGGTGTTCTCCATAGAAAGGGTTGAATCCCGAAGAGGTGAAGTAGAAGCAGAATCTGAGAAGACGCTAGTAAGGGTGCCCATTGACTTTGACGCATATATCCTTAAATCAAGGAGGAAAAGGAAGATAGAAGAAGGGACCTCAGTCGAAGGAGAGACCATCTAGAATGGGAAGAGACCCATTAACTTGGATACTTACAAGATAAAGGGATAGCATAGCTAACCTGATAATAGATATAATGAGTACCCCTAGCAAAATTCTACAGAAACAAGGGTGATAGAGGATGGAGTGTTGAGGGTTACCCGGAGTGGTCGGGTTTTTAGAAGGGAAGAAGTGGTACAGCTTAATAACTCCAGGCCTAAGGAAATCACAAGGGAACAACCTAAGCCACCTTTACCCTTGAAGGTGGATGAGGACATACTAGATATAGACCCCTTAGTGAACCAATTGAAGGGGACTCAGGTAAAGTACATCATATGGAGGTTGCTTGAGACATCCCAAAAACACAGGATGGGTCTTGTTAAGAAATTGATGGAGATGCCCACTACACCTACAACCTCTGTAATTGAGATGTGCACCACCATTGGGGAAGGAATCACTCCTCGTCAAATGCCATACATAACTTTTGATCAATCTGAGCTTCTGCAAGAGCTAGGGTTACACAACGGGGCTTTTTTTTATCAAGGTTTGAATTTTTGAATGAGTAATACCATGTGTGATGGTCGATGATGGGTCGGCCCTTAATCTATGTATGCTCAAGGTCGTACCTCATTTAGGGCTAAGGGAGGATATGTTGGCCAAGTCATACACGGTGATTCACGCCTACGACAATTCAAAGAGAGGAGTAGTAGGTAGTTTCGAAGTAGAGGTTCACTATAGGGGGGGTGACATCCAATGTGAAGTTCACTGTAATGGATATCCTAGTAACTTACTCGCTGCTTTTGGTTAGACCATGGATCCATGTGATAGGAGCGGTCCCATCCACTCTGCAACAAAAGATAAAGCTTATCTATAATGGGAGGCCAATAACAATAGAAGTAGATGAGGAATCAGTAATGGTGGTAGCCGCATTTGAGGAGAGAACGATGCAAGGGCTAAGAGTAGCAATGGCCATTGAAGGAAAGAAAAAGGAGCGTAGAACTCCCAAGGGGTATCATTTGTTTCCCAGAAGTCTGAAAGCTCAGATGAAGAAATAGGGTTTCATCCCTGGAAAAGGCTTGGGAATGCATCATCAGGGGATCGTCAGAGTCATTGACCCAGTTCTAGTCATGCCTGAGTTGGTTTGGGATTCACCCCGAACATGAAAATGTACAAACACAAGCAACCCTTGTTCTACAACATGGTTAGCATTTGTGAGGCTGAAGGCAGTAGGGTATATCTGGGGGAGTCGAAACCATCAATCCTTAACAGGGAGGAAGTAAAAGGGCTTGAGATATGTAACGATGTTTTTAACTTCACAACTGGAAAATTGATTGAGCGCCCTGTTGAACATGTACTGGAAGAAGAACCAATCTTGGCCATGGAAATGACCCCAGCTAAGAATGAATCGACCAAACCTGAGAGAGGTGGAGCATTGGAGGAGGCAATGGCAGCTTTCACCAACGCTATCAATAAATTGATGAAGAAGGGCAACGCACAAGATCGAGATATGTCAAGCACTGTCAGACTCCTTATAGAATAGTTGGCACAGGC
Organism: Euphorbia schlechtendalii; assembly: GCA_949673415.1. Lineage (NCBI taxonomy): Eukaryota > Viridiplantae > Streptophyta > Magnoliopsida > Malpighiales > Euphorbiaceae > Euphorbia > Euphorbia schlechtendalii. Next base: position 12,975 of record CATIWQ010063771.1, on the reverse strand, counting down.
CACCCTTAAAGCTGAACCAACCCTTGACACACCTGTTGCAACAAATGAAGGACCTTCGCATGTGCAGGATGAAACAGATGATGTAATAATGAACATTTTAGATGTTTTTGACTATTTTGCATACGAGGCTAGTTCAATGACATATGATAATTTTCCTTACTTATTTCATGTTCTGCCTGACAGAACCATGCTTTCGTATGACCATATGCATAACATCTTTAACATTCATGATGCATTATTAACCGAAATTAACTTGGGTACAAATGAGTCACCAAAAATGGTGACAATTTCTAATGATTTGAATCCTGAAGAAAAAAGAGAGATCAGAAATATACTTAAACATCATGTGGTAGTGTTTGCTTGGTCATATGAGGACATGCTTGGAGTAGACAGATAGATCGTGGAACACCATATCCCAATTGACCCTCAGATTAAACTGGTAAAACAGAAATTGAGTGGTTTAAGGCCCGAATGGGTAGAGAAGGTCAAGGCTGAACTCGAAAAACAATCGAAGCTAAGTTCTTGGAAGTGGTTGAATACCTGACGTGGCTAGCCAACATTGTCCCAGTAGTGAAGATGGATGGCAAGCTTAGAGTTTGCATGGATTTCAGGGATCTGAATAAAGCCTCCCCAAAGGATGATTTCCCCCTACCCCACATAGATGTTTTGGTCGAAATCGCAACAGGGGAAGCTATGTACTCCTTCATAGATGTTTTTTCAGGATATAATCAGATATCGATGTTATAACAGATAAAATCAAGATAGCATTTATCATTGAATGGGGTGTATATTGCTACAAGATAATGCCATTTAATTTGAAAAATGTTAGCGCAACATATCAGCGGGCTGTCACAACTGATAAGTGTATAATTACACTAATTATCATAACATTTTCAACCATAAAATGATATGGTTTTATTTCATTTTATACTTCATATAAAAGATTTCACGTGGTATGTAGTTGTTTTTTATGCAAATGCACAAACTAGGTGAATCTTGGCAGTAAAATGATCAAAAGTGGAATTCTATGTAAAAAGATTCAAAAGGTGTAAAAAGATGTGTGGAACATAGGGATTTAGCTTAGGATTGAAGCTGTTAAAGATTGGCAAAATTGTGAAGAAGAAACATGAAGAAAAAGAGATGTCACGATCGTGACACCCATTTTGCGATCGTGACTTGTTACTCTTCATCAGCAGAAAGTAACAAACCATTATTCATGATCACGACATGTGATTCGCGGTCACAACTTGTGATGGTTATTGGTTATCTCTTTTCAGCTACCAGCCGCTAGATAATAACGATAAACCACCAACAACTGCCAACTGAAAAGACACCTTTTGGAAGTCAACCAATCATAAAAAGGTGCCTTTCCATTATGGATGAGGGTGAATCTTTGCATCTAATCATATTGAAGTGATGCAACCCTTCACCAATGGACATGACTCTTCATTTGGATAGACGTAACCCTTCACACTCAATAAATAGGGTTCAAAGACCAGTCAATTTCGCAGGATGCACGGTATGGCATGAATAGTAAGCATTGAATGATAGTGTGCATGTATAGATAGAGAGTGAAAATATCTAGATTTCACTACGTTCAAAATCTTAGCAAGAAAAATGTATAAGCGATTCGATTTTTATTTTGATTACTATATTTCTATACAAATTCAAGCATTTATTATATGAGTGTAATTACAAAGAACTTATCAATAAAATTTTTTGTTCTTCAACATTCTTTTATTCGAAATTCATAAAGTATAGCTTCCTATCGGAGGTTCTGTATGAGTCGAGACCGAATTCAAAGTAAACGCATGAATTAACAACTCCCATTAAAGAGTATATATGGTTTGATCAACTTTATCTTTCACTTGCATACTATGAGCGGACGACATTCTAGACCCGCAGGGTCGTCGCGAGGCACCTGCCTCGTGAGATGGGGCGTGGGGGTTTTTGAAATGAGATATATGCGTTTTGCTTGAAAAAGTGATTTTCAAGCATAAAAGATCCGAGATCAGGATCCCTAGTCTATGTTACAGATTCACCACCCTGATCAACTCTTCCGGGAAAATTTGGTATAGCCTAGATCCGTTAAGCCTAAGCGATACCATAGTTCAGAGATTCAGGTCCGGGATGAGTTATCTATTTCATCGTCATTTGAGTTAAATTATACTAGGAGAGAAACCACGTTTATAATATTCGAACTAAACTAGATATTTTTAGTTTATGTTTATCACACATGCATAAAATAGTAAGTAAGTTGTAGAAAGTAAACACATAGGAAAATAAACACGCCTATGCTTCGGGGAGATTAATTACATCATTGGGTTTGGGGGTTTACAAATTACCTAAATACATCAAATCATAAGGGATACAATCACCTATAATACATCGATATCTAACAAATATTACATTTGATTTCAAAATTGAAAGCGATACCTGAAGGAAATTAAATTCTAACATACATCTATCTTAGACTACCTGCATCCTCAAAGGTTAGTACAAATACGGCATATCAAACATAATTACAAGTATGTTCGTTTTGATTTTGTGAGACCCAAGCTGTCAAGGTAAAGACAATAGAGATTCCAAAGTTCTTATTCCATGAAAATTGTTCATTTTATTTTCAACTATGTTGGTCATTTTTATTAGTGAAAATGCAGCAGGTTATATTGTTGGGTCTGTTTTCCAGGAACTTGAGTTCCTTTCTTGTGGGTGACCTAAAAAAACATTTAGAAACATAAATCTAGGCCGAATATGCATAACATATCCATCGTTTGGGTTAACAATGGTAACAATGGCATCCATATTGTTACCGACTTTCCTATGAAGGGCGATATAGATATGAATGGCAATATGCATACAAATGCCCCTAAGCACTTCCGTTGCTACTCCACACATTAATCAACATATTAATGCATTAATAAATAATATATAAATCTAAATTATTATAATTTAGAGGTTTTTTTACCCCCAATGATGCATTTCCAAACTCAGAAGGGTCTTAGTGGGTCGTTCCGGGCTCAAATGATTCGAAACAGAGCAAAACAAACTGAAACTGCATTCTACCAAAGTCAATGTCATTAAAGACATTAGGCAATATAATTAACAACATTTCAATTTTGTTAATGACATTAGGTGATGTTTTTAAAGGCATCGAGTTTCCAGACCTGCAGAAAACACATAGAAATAGCAAAAACATCAAATTGAAAATCTGAAACTTCAAACGATCATAACTTTTTCTATACTTAACCGATTTGGATGATCTTTACAGAAAGTTCAAGATGTGTAGAATATTTTTATTTAAACAAAATACTAAAAAAGATTTAAATCATACTGTAAATTTTGGAAAATAGATTGGTGTGCGAAAAAGGAAATAACCGAGAAGAATACGAAACTTTAAAAAGAAAAGCATATTAATGTAAGCACAAACTCTAAAAACTTAGAGGCTCACCCTGTAGTGATGAATTAACATTCTTTAAGGTCCATGAAGTCCTCTAGGAAACTCTCCTTGTTTCATTTTGGTTGGATTTGGTGATTTACCGAAAATCTTTGGGAGGGATCTATTCCTTGCCAAAGTAGATGTTTTAGAAGGTGTAGTAAACTTCAAGTGACTGATAAAGATGTTGTAGACTCTCCATTCAAGTCTAAACCTCAAGCATTGCTTAAATTCTCAATATACCTCACTTTCCGAAACAAGTGAACTAAACCTCGAACTTGCTTAAATGACCCAAGATAGCCTAAGTTCATGCCCTATCCATGAACTTACACACTCAAGTTCCAAAATTACAAGTTCAAAGAGATTAAAAAAATGATTCTTTGGTTATCAAAATACTTAAAATTCATTAAAAGTACTTAAGTACAAAATAACTTCAAAGGAAGCTTTTTTCTCAAGATTCCTTCTTTTGTACAAATGTTAAAAATGTTTCTACTAAAACTCCTTCTCTTCTTATTTTCTTCCCCCTTTTTTTCTCTACAAATTCTGGAACTCAACTCTCTTAAAGAGAGCTTCCTTCAATAAAAAAAAGTAGTCAAAGTTGGATTTTTCTTTCTTCTTTTTTTTCAACTTATTTCTCAATCCCTATGCAAATGTTGGGATTCAAAAGACTTTGGTAGGGTGTGGTAGCTGTATTTCAATGATAGAATCCGAGCAAGTTGGAAAATTTTGATTTTTTTGGCCGAAAAAGTCTACAAAGTGAAATTTTTGTTCTGATGTCAATTCAGTGTGGTTAACGATAGATGTTGTTAATGACATTACAATGTCGTTAATGACATTGTTATGTTTTTAACGACATTGCCAATGTATTAATGATATTGCTTCTTTGCCTTGGGCCTTTTCTACTAAAATTGCTTAAAAAAAGGGTTAAGGCTCAAAGAAATAAAGCAAGCTTCCTTCGGATGAATTCAAGACCTCGTAAAAAGTGAAAAACTAGCAAGGGAAAAATAAATTACAGCTTTATCATCAAACTCGTGAGTCAGGGCGAAACCCCGTGCTCACAGGCTGCCACTCGTGGGATCACTACTGATATGAGATTACTTTGGTCACACGATTGAAAGAGCAACGAGGTTTATAGATAATACCTGCTCGGTTGTGGTTAGAACTCTTTGGTGATGATGGCTGAAAGCTTTCATCTTGGTGATGCTTTTTTTTTCGGGGATTGGTCTCTTAATACCCCTTATGACTTACCCGTTTGGCAAAGATTGCCCCTTGAAGGTTGACCTTCGATTGGTCGATACCGCTGGATCCATTGGGGAAAGAACGTTAGCCATGCGCCTCCATTTTTCTAGTTGGGAATCCCATGTAAAGGTTGTGGTAAGCCCATTGACGACGTGGACCGTAAAGAGTTCGCTGACTAAAAAAGTCAGGACAAGATGTGAAGTGTAAAAAGTCAGAAAAGATGTGAACTATAAAAAGTTCATCGACTGTAGAAAGATAGAAGATTACGAACTGTAGAAAGTTCATTGGCTGTAAAAAGTTAGAAATTTACGAAATGTAGAAAGTTTGTTTAACTGTAAAAAGTTAGAGAGATGTGATCTGTAGAAAGTTCACTAACTGTAGAAAGTTAAAAGATTATGAACTGTAGAAAGTTCGTTGAGTGTATAAAGTTGGAAAGTTGCAAACTGTAGAAAGTTCATTTGATTGTAAAAAGTCAAAGAGATGTGAATTGTAGAAAGTTCAACGACTGTAGAATGTCAGAAGATTTTTAACTGTTGAAAGTTTGTTGACTATAAAAAGTTGAAAATTTGCAAACTGTAGAAATTTTATTTGACTGTAAAAAGCCGAAAAGAAAGAGGATTGTAGAAAATTCGTTGACTATAAAAAGTCTAAAAAGGAATGTGGACTGTAGAAAGTCTATGGTGGATAACCCTTGTGAGTTGACCATGGGTTAACTGTGACCCTCAAAATTGATAGGGAAAGGATGAAAGTCGTGTTCTCCATGCCTTTGATGATACGTCAAATGTGGTAAGTCTTAGTTGAAATTCGTTGTGGGATGGTTGATCGTTGTAGTTTGAATTGTATGCCCCTTGTGAGTTGACCTCTGGGTTGACTATGATCCTCAAAACTGCTGGGGAAAAGATGAAAGTCGTGTGCTCCATGCCTTTGATGATACGTCGAATGTGGTAAGTCTTCATCAAAATACGCTGTGGGATGGTTGACTATTACGATCTGAATTGTATGCCCCTTGTAAGTTAACCTCTAGGTTGACTGTTACGCTCATAACTGCTAGGGAAAGGATGAAAGCTGTGTGCTCCATGCCTTTGATGATACATCGACTATTGTAAGTCTTCATCGAAATCCACTATGGGATGGTTGACCGTTGCGGTCTGAATTGTATGCCCCTTGTGAGCTGACCTCTGGGTTGACTGTGACCCTCGGAGTTGCTGGGGAAAGGATGAAAGCCGTGTGCTCCATGCCTTTAATGATACATCGATTGTGGTAAGTCTTCGTCGAAATCCATTGTGGGATGGTTGACCATTGTGGTCTGAATTGTATACCCCTTGTGAGTTGACCTCTTGGTTGACTGTGACCCTTGGAACTGCTGGGGAAAGGATGAAAGCCGTGTGCTCCATACCTTTGATGATACGTCGACTGTGGTAAGTCTTCGTCGAAATCCATTGTGGGATGGTTGAACGTTGCGGTCTGAATTGTATGCCCCTTATGAGTTGACCTCTTGGTTGACTATGACTCTCGGAACTACTGGGGAAAGGATGAAAGCCGTGTGCTCCATACCTTTGATGATATGTCAACCGTGGTATGTCTTCATCGAAATCCGCTATGGGATGGTTGACCATTGCGGTTTGAATTGTATGCCCCTTATAAGTTGAGCTCTGGTTAGCTGTGACCCTCGAAACTGTTAGGGAAACGATGAAAGCTGTGTGCTCCATGCCTTTGATGGTATGTCGACTACTGTGATTTTGACATAGATGCCCTTGGTGAGTTGAAAGGGTACTTGCAAGAATGAGGAATTTTATTAGTAGATACTTGTGACATATGTTTTAATTCCTTGATTAAGATTTCTAAAAGCAAAAAAATTTTCCCTTCAATCAAGAATTAAAATATGAGGGTTATGAGAAATTTTTCTTCAGGCCCATGATAAACGTGGAAATTTGAGTTTGAGATTTTGGGAAATGTCCCGATGGCCGCTCTGTTGTTTTGGGAGGCTTTTGTGATGTTGTAATGTTTCTTGAAAGAGGCCTAGGTAGGCTTGAATTTGATGAAAGTTGAAATGACTTGAGTTGGGCCATTGTTTTTCTCAATTTTGCTGATGTGCTGCTCCGACATCTTCTTGATACTTGTAGTTCCCTCATGTGCAGGTAGAGTGTTTTTCTCATCAGAATGGCATTGCCTCAGTTTAACATTACCTTCACCTGTAAGTGATATAATGTGTATACATGTATGAATGACTTTATGCATGAATAATATTTATCGTATGATGCATGTTTGTCTGTTGTAGATATCATTGGCTTTGGAGTATTGGCCCAGTCGATAGTAGAAGCTTCATTGCATGAGGGGCCTTTTGGAGGTTTCCAAATTGATACACTCTTATGCTGGTGCTTGAGTTCCCCCAGGATTCATCTCATTGGGCATTCCATGGTTACCTTTTATCGATGGTCAAGTTTTGTAGACATGACTTCTTCAGAGTTATGATGGACATTAGTCCGATTGAAAGTTAGATTTTGTGGATAAATCAAAGTCAAGTTCAAAGCCTGAATTTGGTTTGAGGAGGATTTGGATGAGTAATTAACTTTTTGATGCTTGTTTCCATCTTTGGTATGGTGCTAATGATGTTAATGTTGATCCCGAACCATGTTGGTGATGCTCACTTTGAAGCTGATAAGGAGAACTTGGAAGCTTTTGTTGTGACAATCCACTCTGTGAGGGAAGTTCGAAGATGTTCGTCCTAATATCTAGAGGAGATAGACGATTCCTTGTGCCATTTTGAGGAGAGGATGATGAATTTGATATTTATTTGGTTCTAATTTCTACATAGATGACCCTTACAGGTTTTCAGTCTATCGAACCTTGTCTTAATTTTTGCCCCGCCCTTTCAGGTTTTCAATCCAGTAGACTTATCTTTTCTTTTTTTTCCTTTTTTTTATTTTTTTGTTATTTTCCATGATGTGATGGGATGCTTACTTGCAATTTTCTACAGTTGGCATGTGAACAATCAAGATAAACATATGCATAAAGATTCAACAAGAATGACAATTCATTGATGAACTTAACAAGGGTATAAATGTTTCAAATGATTTAACTCTTACCATTGACTAGCCCTTTCAGGTTTTCTAATCAATGTGTTTGCTTTTCTCTTGATGTCCTAAGTTTTGCTTGAGCCACCATTTTCGGGTTTTCAACTCAACGGACTATTCTTTTTGTGTTTTGAAAAGATGCCCTAATTTTGGCTCAACTAGTAGAATGTTAATTGACATAATAATTACTTTTTATACTATTTTTTACATGATTTATTTCTTTCGCCTAGATGTGATAGCGTTTGAGCCTATCTTGGTGGATTCATGACTTTAATAGCTTATTCGTTAAGCATTTTCTAATTAATTTGTTGGCCGCTCTTACCGCTATGTTGGCTTGAGGTATACACAGTAATGAGCGATGATGCTTGATATTCTCCTTTTCAATTATTCTCCCTGATTTCTTAACAGCCAAATAGGAAATGAGTGATTTGTCAGGGATGGAAGGCCTCAAAACCTACATCAGACATAGCTTGATTCCATTGAATGCAAACAAGAATTGTCTATTGGTACTCCTTCAATAGTGTGATGAACGGCCCATAAATGGTGATGAGCCGCATGATGAATTCGATGACACATTGAAATGCTTAACTCCTTCTTTGTTTCTTTGGCACTAACGTCATGGTGGCCAACCTATCGGGTGTTTAGCCACTTTGGGGAACTTTGTTTCAATTTGCTTTGTTGCCTCTATCTTGGCTCTTCTAGCCCATTTTGGTCTCAATCACGTCACCTTCTGTTTGACTGACTTAATGGTTAGTGGAGATTTTGTGTTTGACAATCTTGTTGTTGACCTCTAGCATGTCTTCATAGGACCAGATCAACGATATCATGTGTTGTCTAAGTACCTATCTTATCTCTCATTTTTTATCAAGAGTCAAATCATTTGAAATTATTATAGGGGATTCATTAATACCCAAATTAATTTCATGCGATGATGTGTCATGCATGCTAAAAAAAACATTATACTCATGTTCGCAAGAATGTGTGATGTCATCCGAAAGGATATCAAACAAGCAAGCAAAGTTTGAAGCATTCAAAGATTCAAAAGCCTCATTGACAGAGTTTGTTAACATGAAAGAGTTTAAAATACTAACTATTACAATATTAGCATCCTCATCCTCCACATGCGGAGGGTGTTCTTTCCCAATATCACATTTTCGTATTATTACTCATTGGTGACCCTAGGAGTGACCATAATGTTGGGAGCAAATTATGCCTGGGCCATGGTTGGATATTGACGTGGTTGGGCTAAAATGTTTAAGCCCACAATGATAAAGGATGGGGCTCTCAAATTCTGAGGGACTGCTGGTTACGAGGCAAAGCTTTGACATGGTGGAATGAAACTAGATGAAGGTCTAGCTTTTCTTGTAGATGAAGTTGAGTGATGCTAACCTAGATGGAATGGACCTGAATCGACCAATTCTTAACCAACTTACCCCTGATTAAATTAATTACAAGATTGAGCAACCCGGAAGGCATTAGCCTAGTTCAACCTTGAATGATCATCACCCCTAGAAGTCCGATCTATCTGAAACTGATCGAATAGTCCTGGACCTTGACTAAATTGATTCGGTGCTTAGGATAGCGTTAGCACCATTTGTTCATGGTGGTATTGTTGTTACGAGGTTCCTGCACCAAATTGGGAAGTAATGGCATGATTCCCAACTAGGTAACCTGATGATAGGTGAGTATTAGGAGAAGAGTCTAAAGTACAGTTCTTTGGCGGATGTAGACGAAGGTGGAACTGTAGCGCTTGAGCAAATTGATCACTGTAGAGAATGGCACTCAAAGCATTGGCCAATTCTAAGCTGGTGTTCAATGGGATTTGTTGGATAATTGGCGCCTTGTGCGAAATCTGCTCATCTGTTGCGTGACCACCTTGAGGATCCATCATCCCGAAACTTTGACCTGAACCAAAGATTGATCTCTAATTCAAACCAAAATCTGAACTTAAACTCAAAACCAAATCTGAACTCGGGTCTTAGCTAGAATTAGTGTTTGAGATACCATTTGATGATGTGTTCTCTAGGCAAGCCAGGATGGGGGAAATTCGGACGAGGTGAGAAGTTGGTCTCTTCCAAGCCTTAACTGAAGCAAATGCAATCGAACAACTTCATCATATATGAAATGCATGTTTGACGTACTTGATGTTGATGTGCAAGATGCATATGACATGGATGCATTACAAAGGGTCAATTTACCGTGATGCGATAAAATTCATATTTATCAATCCATTTGAAACAAATAGAGTTAGTCATTAGTAATAAAACGTAACTCAAATGATAACAAGACCTGACTCATATGGTGAGGGCGTGAGGTTATGGTGACATCTATATTATGTAGAGGGTTGTGTTTGTCAACCAAGTTAGAAAAACAGGTTGATTGCCATAATACCCGTGTGGTATTAGGCTTATGGTTGAGGTGTGACTCGTATTTTGCCAATCCATTTGGAACAAAATAAGTTGACTTGCGTATAACCATGTGGTAATAGGTTTAACTTTAAAGTGTGACTTATGTGGTAGTAGTTTGATGGTTGAGGTGTAATTCATGTTCTGCCAATCCATTTGGAACAAAACAAGTTGATTGCCATAATACCCATGTGGTAATAGTCTTGGTTTAAAGTGTGACTTATCTTTGCCAATCCATTTAGAACAAATAGGTTGATTACCGTAATACCTTGTGGTAAAAGGTTGAGGTTATGATTTGTGTTTGCCAATCTACTTGGAATAAACAAGTTGATTGCCATAATACCCGTGTGGTAATAGGCTTAGTTTAAAGTGTAACTCATGTTTACCAATCCATTTGGAACAATAGGTTGATTGCCGTAATACCTAAAAGGCTGAGGTTATTATTTGTGTTTGCCAATCCTCTTAGAACAAACAAGTTGATTGCCATAATACCCATGTGGTAATAGGATGGTTTAAAGTTTGACTCATGTTTGCCAATCTAGTTGGAACAAACAGGTTGATTGCCATAATACCCATGTGGTAGAAGGCTGAGGTTATGATTTGTGTTTGCCAATCCGCTTGGAACAAATAAGTTGATTGCTATAATACCCATGTGGTAAAAGGCTGAGGTTATGATTTGTGTTTGCCAATCCGCTTGGAATGAAAAAGTTGATTGCTATAATACCCATGTGGTAATAGGCTTGGTTTAAAGTGTGACTCATGTTTACCAATCCATTTGGAACAAAACAGGTTTATTGCTGTAATACCTATATGGTAAAAGGCTGGGGTTATGATTTTCGTTTGCCAATCTGCTTGGAACAAACAATTTTAAAATGACAAGGGATCGCGTATTATCTAAGTGATAACGTGCTTTTGATTTTGAGAACTAATCGCCATGGTTTGCTCTTGACAAATTCAAGTTTGGGTAAAACAGTGTGTTATACCCTATGGTTTACGACTTTAAACAAACAGAGGTTTCGAGTGTTGAGCGGGAACTGCTATAACCATGGGTGATCCTCCCCTTTGTAACATTGTCTCATTGCATCTTTCTAATTCTAGGTAAGTGATATCGGGGTAAAATGATGTGTTAAACCCGATGGCTCATGACTCTGAACGGACAGAGGTTCAAGTGCTAAGTAAGCACTGTCAAAACCACGGGTGGTCCAAACCCTAGGTAACACTGTCTTGTCGCATCTTCTAGGTTCATGTTCAGGTAGAATGTTGTGTCATACCCTTTTTCTTAGATTTCATGATTCTAAGCGGACAGAGGTAGAGTGCCAAGTAGGCAATACCATAACCATGGGTGGTCCTAACCCTAGGTGACACTGTCATGTCATGTCTTCTAATTCTAGGCTCAAGTTTGGGTAAAATATTGTGTTATACCCTAGCTTAGAAGTCCATGATTCTAAGCGGACAGAGGTTTGAGTGCTTAGTAAGCACTATCTTGACCATGGGAGGTCCTAACCCTAGGTGACACTATCTCATCGTGTTTTCTAATTCTAGGCTCAAGTTCAGGTAGAACGGTGTGTTATATGATAAGTGTATAATTACGCTTATTATCATATTAATTTTATATACTAAACACTATAGTTTAAGTCATTTTTATCCTTCCTATAAAAGATTTCAAGTGGTATGTAGTTGTTTTTTATGCAAATGCAGATACAAGGTAAATCTTGGGAGTAAAACAATCTAAAGTGGAATTCTAAGAAAAAAGAGTGAAAAAGGTGCAAAAAGATGAGTAGAACTTAAAAATTTGGCTTAGGATCGAAGCTATCAAAGATCGGTAAAGTTACAAGAAGAATTCTGAAGAAAAACACAATTCACGGTCGCAATAATTATTCGCGGTCGTGACTTATTCTTCTTCAAAACCGAAATCTGCCAATCAAAGATTCAGTCATGACTTGTATATCGCGGTGACCTACACGGTTTTCGGGTTTAAAATTCTTAACTATCAACCACTAGATAAGAGCGATCAACCACCATCAACTACCAACGAATAGACACCTATCAGAAATCAACAAATCATGAAAAGGTGCCTATCCATTGTGGATTAGATTGAAGCTTCTCAGCCAATCATGAAAAGGTGCCTATCCATTGTGCAATCATTCACCAATGGACATGACTCTTCATATGGATAGATGTAACCCTTCGAACTCTATAAATAGGGCTCCATACCTTACAATTTCGAGCAATTCAACCAGAGGGAAAACATTAGAGTGCATGAGAGAGATATAGTGTGTGTATAGATAGAGAAATCGCTAAGTTTATAAGTGTTAGCGAGAAAATGTTTAAGTGATTCGAATCCTTATTTCGATCATAAGATTTCTCTCTATTCTAGAGCGATTGTTGTATAAGTGTACTTGCAAATCACTTATCAATAAAAGTTTTTGTTCTACAGTATTCATTTGTTCGATATTCGAAAAGAATAGCATCCTAGCGGAGGTTCTGTACGGGCCAAGACCGATTTCAAAGCAGACGTAGGAATTGCAGGAATTGATGACTCCCATTAAAGAGTGGATACGGTTTGATCGACTTTAGCTTTCACTTGCATACCTTACAACTTTGCTTTGCTTTCTACTTATACTTTTTATTTCGAAGTTTATGATATGTCTATGTGTCATAATGCGTATTTCATGTAAACTCTTTTATGTTAATCAAGTTATATGCGTTGGAGTTAATTTTAAGAGTAGTTTCGGGGTTAACAATATCATGTATAATCACTGGATATTTGATATAACGCTGTTTAGTGAGACAACATTTTTGGAATGGTAACTTGCTAAAT
>CATIWQ010063761.1:0-16751 GCA_949673415.1 Euphorbia schlechtendalii | reverse complement strand
ATAAGATAAAAGTTCAAAATACGAACAAGTGTTGTCAATACCGCTTATCAAAATAGAAAAATGGTGACCATTGCAAGTATACAGTTTCGATGTAGTTTTAAAAGATATCGATCCCATAGGGAAGGAATTCATTTCTAAAGACCAACTAGAGTTACGGAAGAAGCAAAATAAGATAATTTGTATTAGAGGGTTTGGATGATAAACGGATAAATAGATATATGTATGAACAGACTAGAGAAAATGTAAAATATATAGATATTTCCTAAGAACAAGTTTAGTAGAGAAAAACATGCAAAATCATCAAGAATATTTCGTACACTAAATAACTTCAACAAATACGGTTCTAGACGCCCTAATATTCAATAAATCACTACAGAGCAACACATGAGATGACTTTTCTAAATCTAGGGTAAATGAATTATGACACTTACAAGAAACTGGATAACTATAATACTATGGTTAGTACGGGTCGCTCTCACATAGCCATATTTAGCAAGTTACCACTCCAAAAATGTTGCCTCACTAAACAGCGTTATAATCACAGATCCAGTGACTATACACAATCTTGTTAACCTCGAAATTACTCTTAAAGTTAACTCGAAAGTATATAACTTGATTAATATAAATGACGCAAGACGAAATACTCGTTATGACACATAGACATATCATAAACTTCGAAATAGAAAGTATAAGCAGAAAATAAAGTAAAGTTGTAAGGTATGCAAGTGAAAGCTAAATTTGATCAAACCATATCCACTCTTTAATTGGAGTCGTCAATTCCCGCAATTCATGAGTCTACTTTGAATTCGGTCTCGACTCTTACAGAACCTCCGTTAGGATGCTATTCTTTGTCAATTTTGAATAAAAGAATGTTGAAGAACGAGAAATTTTATTGATAAGTGCTTTGCAATTACACTCATACAACAAGAGCTCGAATTTTTGTAGAAATATAGTGACCGAAATAGGAATCGAATCACTTATACATTTTCCTCGCTAAAACTATGAACGTAGTAAAATCTAGATATTTTCACTCTTTATCTATACACGCATACTATCATTCAACGCCTACTACCTATTGCCCATAACATGCCCATGAAATTGGTTGAATTTGAACTCTATTTATAGAGTACGAAGGGTTGCATCTATCCAAACGAAGAGTCATGTCCATTGGCGAAGAGTTGCATCACTTCAATATGATTGGATGTAAAGATTCATCCCCTTCCACAATGGAGAGGCACCTTTTTATGATTGGTTGAGTTTAAAAAGGTGTCTTTTTATTTGGCAGTTGATAGCAGTTGATCTTTATTATCAGGTGGTTGGTAGTTGAAAAGAGATAACCAATAACCGTCACAAGTCGCGATCGCGAATCACATGTCACGATCATGAATAATGATTTGTAACTTTCTGCTTATGGAGAGTAACAAGTCACAACCGTGAATGGGTGTCACGATCATGAACCATGCTTTTCTTCATAATTCTTCTTCATAACTTTTCCAATCTTTCACAACTTCGATTCTAAGCCAAATCCTTGTATTCCACGCATCTTTTTGCACCTTTTTCACTCTTTTTCCATAGAATTCCATCTTTGATAATTTTACTCCTAAGATTCACCTAGTTTCTACATTTGCATCAAAAACAACTACATACCATGTGAAATCTTTTATATGAAGTATAAAATGAAACAAAACCATATCGTTTTATGATTGAATATGTCATGATAATAAGTGTAATTATAAACTTATCAGGGGGTTCGGGGTATGGATTTTCCAAAACATAATCCAAGTCAAGGCTCTTCAGGAACCTTTCCACACACTCGAACCACTCATGAAAATTGTCTCCTTTGAAAAAAAGGTTGTTGATTGGATGCATTTTCAGTATTAGTGTTCTTTATTCAACCTAGATATAAGATAGAATTTGTTTAAACATTAGCATATGTACATGCATTTTATATAAGGTCTTTAATTGAACACATAATTTCCTACTATTTTATCGACATTTAAATAGCCCCTTCTATTCAAATTCGGGAAATCTGGTTAAACCAATTTTCCTTAGTAGGTAGCATCCATAGCTCCTCATCATGACCCCTACTATCGCAGGTCAAGTCATAAAAATATAACCATGATTGGAACCCACCCATTTGTATCTCTTGCAATTGCTAATCTATTTGAGTTCTCTTTCTCGAGACGTGCATACCTAATTGTATGACTCCTCAAATGTGTCTCCAATTTGGTATTAGCTCCAATAATATGGACAACTAACCCTCTTTAGTTAGGGCATTAACCCCATCTAGTCTCATGACCAAGCAAATGATAAAGGAAGGCATGTTGTACATGTGCTTACATCCGTTAATAAGGCTTGTATCACGACTTATGATGGGAAGACATTTTGACGCCTTAATATAGTTGTAGGGATTTAATTGGTGCCACTATTCTCGCCCTAGTCTAGGTCTTATACGATGGATATGATTATGAAATAATAATTCCGAACTATTAGGAATTATTAACTCTAAGGGAACATGCTCTGACTGGTATATCATAATCATTCCATTATGGCAAGACTCCACATAGCACGCAAAACAAACAAGGTCCAGGTTTAAGTTTTTACACTTATGTCTACATGTTTTAATTTTAACAACTTAAACCATGTTTGTAAAACCATATGCGGAATAAATTCCCATACAAGAAATCGACTAAGTCATAAACTTCCTTTGGGTATACTTGAATCTAATACCGATGGTAACTTCTAGGCAGGAGATGCCCCCTTCAAGTGAATGAGCAGCCTTATCCATTCCTTGCCAAAATTACCATGGGCACTTTTATTCTTTATACCACGGATAATTATGATTTAAAGATTTCGTTCTTTAATTAAGTGAAGTACGGGAAGACCCTTAATTAACGCATTTACCCATGTGGTAAAACATTGTTAATTTTATATGATAATCACCTAGAGTAACTTTGAGCAAAACCTTAATCTAGTTATCACATCATTTTCTATAACAGGAATTGATACCTAAGTCATGCATAGCATACTTTAATAAATTCATAGAAAATCACATTTTAACATATTACAATCAATCATGCATAGCATAAGGCAAGCTCTGATACCACTGTTGGTTAATCAAGACAATAATTGAACATGCATAGGTTCCAAGGTAGAAATTCAAAAACTTAAAATTAACTTGAGGATCTCCTAAGCATGTCATGATTGATATAGTCTAGGTTAAAACATTCCATAGATGCTTTTAGGTTTATAAAACATATAAAAGAAACCTTGAATATAAAGATTAAAGCATTACCAGTTGATGCGTGCTTGATCTCTCTTTTAGTATCGGTGTTCCCTTTGAGCAATTCCAACGCACAAGCTTCCAAACTAGGAGAGCCTCTATGACTTGATCCACACGAATCTTCACCGACCAAAACCTCAAAGAGGTAAAACCTGTCGATTGACAGCAGTTGCTAGACTACTTGTAAATCAACCACAAAATCAAAATCGAAAGATCACTTAAACTTTGAGCCTTTTAAAAGAACTCTTCGATTTGTTTGGAGAAACTCGTGGGGGATCTCGCACAATAAAAGAAGAGGAGAATAGAAATCGGAGAGAAAACAAGCTCAAAACTTTTTGGTGTGTATGAATAAATGAGGCTTTGAAGCCTATTTATAGGGAAAAAGGGGGAGTGATAGACTCCCCTTAAAACTCTACATGGGATGGGATAAATCCCATCCCATGTATACCGGGTCAATCGTGCGGGTATAGCCCACGGGTTGACCAGCGGTTGCCACAAGGCAAGCCTTAGTGGGCTTGCCCTGTGTCACAAGCTACGGCTTGCGGGCTTGCGCGTAGATTAGCGGCAGCGCTCGTGGCCTATAGCGCCCTAGCGCATGGGGGCTATCCCCGAGTTTTAGCGGCTCGCAAGGCAACCATGCAGGCCCCACTTTAAACAACCTGTATTCGGTTTGGGGCCTACTAGCAATGGGAAAATTCTCTTGCTCGCTTCGTGTAACATTTGTCCCTATCTTTTCATTATTTTTGTTAATTATTATTTTGATTAAATCAATTAATAATTATTCTCGCTGATTCTCAACTTGCATTTTCGGTACAGACCCAGTCCATAGGTTCTTTACATGTTCTGATAAAGACCCAAAGTGTGTTCCAAACCGTTATGGAACTCGATAGCTCTAGACGATCGAATGGGCTTTCTAGCAAAGGCGTAAGATCCCCCGATACTTGGAACATCACATGCCTGTGACTTGATCCGGTTCTGCAGTTGTAACCAGTACAACACACTCCTTCCATCTGGTTAGGTACCATCCAGTTTATTGAGCTCACATTAAGTGTCAGCTCATGTAATAGCCATAGCTATCCTGGAATTAGACTTGTTTACGAAGCACACCACTCAGCGATTTTGTATCTTGATCGATTAGAAACCCATTCTATCAATTGTATACTCTAATAAGAGGTTTATGAGCGTGTCACTTCAACAAGGGGCCCTAAGGTACATCTACATTATATTACTATATCAGGAGTGATGGATCCCATCTTAACTACACAGGTTACCAACATGTGATCATCGCTATACCCGTAATCACCCATGTCATCCTGATCACCAGGGTATGAATAAGTATGACCCAAAGTATAGCAACTCCTACATAAGGTAACTGGTATCTCAGTTCTGAGGATACTCGTACTGCTACTGCAATAAGACATGACACCAACACATGGATATAGTTATTTCTGAGTTTCTGTCTTATGGTGATCTCCAATGTATTACCCGAATACATTCATGTGTTAACTCAAGGTACCACCTTCACTAGTTAGAACTAATCTAAGGTGTAAGCCTAAGCCTACACATGCTAGTCTATCTATATTGATGTCTAGTCTCAATGAAACTACGACTAGGGATATTTAGACTATTCATAGTAACACGTATGTGCAGTTCTCACTCCACATAGCTCCCAATATGTCCTTGAACTTTTTACACTATGAATTAGTCACGGACTTTGTTTCATCAATGCGCATATGCATATTCAAACATATATGATACCAGCAAGCTACAATAAATATAAAGCACTGATAAGTAACAAAGATGCCTTTGATTATTATTAATAATTCGAAACTGTTTTTACATTATAGCTAATAAAGACATATCGCCCTAATTGCCTCTAGGGCATACATCATGTCTAACAATGTTGATTTTATGTAAATGACATATTTGTAAATCGTAAAACCCTACACATCATACACACACACACACACACACACACACATACATACATACATACATACATACATATCGCCTCACACAATGTTTGTGTGAGACTCAATTGTTGAGTTTATCATGTTCAACCTTTCATGGTATCAGACGCCAATAACCAACGCCATTCTTCTCCTTCGTTTCTACAATAATATGTCTCTCTTTCATCTCAAAACAATATGGCTAATCCTGGCTCTGGTACTCCATTATGGTCTCCATTGTTGTTGCGGAATCTGCAGTAGCCGTCACTCCTTCCTTCTCTTATCATCTTCCAATTAAATTAGAGCCACACAATTATGTATTATGGAAAACTCATCATCCCTATGATCGCTGGATGCAGTTTAATCAAACATATTGATGGCAAATCTCCATCTCTAACAGAATTGATGGTAAACGAAGAACCAAATCCTGCTTTCACATCATGGTTCCAAAAGGACCAGCAGGTACTTTCATGATTTTTTAGTTCAATTTCGCAGTCGTTACCACCTTAGACTATATGCGTTCAAATAGCTAGGGAAGCCTGGTTAAAATTGGCAAACGCTTACGATTCTGGATCGAAAGCACAATCCCGTGAATTGAAACAACAATTACACACTCTTGTGAAATCAGATTTAGAGACAGTTTCTGAGTATATGTAGTGTGCTAAATTGTTGGATGATTGATTAGCATCGCTTTAATCCCCGCTCTTGGAAGAAGACCTTTACTTGATAGATTACAAGGTCAATTGAGGGATATTTATCGTACCTTTACCACACGTACGATCTCTTTTGATGATTTACTCCAGATCCTCATGACTGAAGAACATCGAATCAACCATGAGAAGTCATTTGCCTCTAAAAGTAACACTCTAGCAGTACATTACACAATAACATTAAACTCTGGTAGTTCAGGAGCTCATAGTCATAGTTCCAATCAGTATCGACAACCCCATGATAGTAATTCCTACCGTTAATAGCTTTCTCATTCCTACATCCGCCATAATAGTTTCCCTCTCAACCTTCTCATCAAACCACTACAGCTCCAATTGAAATTTCTACATTCAAATGCCACAATTGCCAAGTTTTAACCATCTAGCTCGTCAATGTCATACGCCAAAAACTCAACAACAACCATGCTTCCCACCAACTTACAACCACACAATAACTCACCAATCGGACTCCCCATAGCTCCTTGATAGCGGAGCTACACATCACCTAGTTTCAGATTTGGAACATCTTCAACTCCATTCTGAATACTCCGATCTAGAAGAGGTTCACTTAGGTAATGGTTCTAAACTTGCAATAAAAAATATTGGTTCTTTGTGTCTTCCAACAACATCAACTTTACATTTATCTAAGATTTTGCATGTTCCCGATTCGAATTCTAATTTTCTTTTAATTAGTGATTTGACTAACGCTAACGAGGTTTCTATTGAATTTTTTTACAAATACTTTATGATAAAGGACCTCAATTCCAGACAGGTGATAGTTCAAAACTCGAATAACAATGGGTTGTACTCGCTTCCCAGTAGTATTCGTGCTCCGGTTTGTTATCATCTCACATCCCTATCCACTTGGCATGAGAGGCTTGACCATCCTACCCATCCAATCATCAGTCGAACCCTGCATCATCATAATATTGGTTTTTTTACCTTATAAGCGAAATTCGCATTCGTTATACTCTAGTTGAGTTGTTAGCAAAATGCACAAATTGCATTTTAATTTATCGAATTCAAATGCTTCTGAACCTATTGCTTTGATTTGTTCTGACTTGTAGGGACCATGTTTAGTTGAATCTCATTATGGCTTTCAATATTATATACTATTTTATAATGCATATTGAAGGAAAACGTAAATCGAAAAACAAATTCGGATTCTAACCTTTTTCGTTTGCCCAAGATCGAAGAACGCTGCTTGAATGGCGAATTGGATCCATCTCACAGTTTTTTGGAGTATGGATATGTATCCACAGCTTCTGCAGTGACAAAGATCGATTTATGATGTTTTCGTCGCGAGATGAAAACCCGGGAGAGAGAATTGGTTGGAAAGTGAAATGTTTAATTCATTTCAATAAAAATGAATTCTTATTATCACTGTTGCCGTCCATCACATATATATATAAAATGGAATTGGAATAATTACAATTCAATCCTTAAACTCTTGATTATTTGTAATTAATTCCTTAAGTTCTATAACTTTTCAATTTAGTCCAAATAACTAAATTGGATCAGATTCTTTGACCCGATTGACCCACTCACGGGCGGACCAGGTATTTCTAACATCTCCCACTCGCACTTGACAGGTCACATTCCGTACAAGGTTATCAAATCTTCAATATGCTGCGAAGTCGTGCGACCGACATACTATCAGGAACACTTTGTCTTGCACCTGTTAAGGTCTGCCAAGACTATCCTGAGTGGTACTTAACCAAATAGATAAACATCTAGAATTCAGAAAACATCTTGTACCCGTTACGGTTTGTCAATACTATTCCGAATGGTACTCAGCCATATAAGTTAATATATAGTATATAATATAATATCACATTGATATATAGCGTGTATGCTTTACCCTATACTGGTCAACAGTCACCCACTTCCATATCTTTTGGGATCTCGGAAGCCTTAATCTGTTATTCACTATCTTATCATAAATATAAGATAGGCATGCCAGTGAACTAACAGAACTCTGATGAATGTTAATTAGCCAAATCTTCCTTTTAAGTTGTCAATTCTGTATAGAACTAGTTCGGTCCATCAACCAATCTCTCCCAGATCGAATCATATCATAATCTCTTGGTGATTGATCAAATATCTCTTACTAGTCCTTACTTCGCAAGATAACTCAATAGTATTGAGGGTAAGGTCCAATAACACTATAATGGACTGAGTCTCACATTAGACAAGTTGAGATCCTTGTATATCGTACAAACTTCTCATCTCATGGTCGCTAAGCACACATTATCTCGAGAACTTATTTCTCTCCCACTTTGATAATGTGGCATGGTGTCCTTTCCTTTCTACCCTTATAAAGGAGCGCATGTCTTATCATATCAACTAACACCATATAAAGGTTTCAGTTACAATGCAACCTAGCATTTAACCTTGTTCGACTAAATGAACTACCTTTAGCTCTTCAAATAGAACATGACCATTTATCATGTGAACTACACAATTCTTAACCGATTCCTTTTTGGATTCGACACGCAATGTTCTAAACAATGCGATTTTCTTGTTACTCAACAAGTTGATTCGCGATTTTGAACAGGTTCCCGAACTACACATAGTTGTTCAAAATCAATCTCATCCTAGTTTGTATCCTAGTGATAACACTAGGGTAAACACCCATGTGAGTGGGTTACTTCTCTGTCTGACATGCTATGAATGAAAAGTAATATGTAAATAACATATACACACACATACATTACTCATAGAATAAAAATCATTTATATTAACATAATATCGTTCACGATTTGAAGGGTATAATAAATGAGGTAAACTAATAAATATAATGTATGCATATTTAACTCTTTGATATACTTCACATATACATCTTTCGGAGACATACTTTGTAAACAAATCTACAAGTATGCAATGAGTAGATAAATAACCTCATATTGACCTCTCCTCGTGTTGCTTAGTCTACAACTAAACAGATACTTGATATCGATATACTTATTGTCACTACGACATTTCGGGTCTATCGCATAAGATATCAATGTTTGACTAACTCCATAAATAGTCAATATTTTGTTTGGAGCACTCAGCATAAGAAGACTCAATAGTCTCTTTTATCAAACAAAATCTTTTACCATAACTAGAAAAACACAATTCCACCCTTAGCCTTAGCTAATATGCACCTATGTATTATTCTATAAGGTCTATTTTCTTAGTTCAATACATTAGAGCGTAACCAATGGACATACACAAGTATCTTACAATTTTCTTAACGGCCTTCCGGTGCTTTATTACCAGAATGAGCTAATATATCACTTCAATGCACACAACATGAGTTATATTAGGTTTGGAGCATAATATAGCATATGTAATGCCAATATATGGAACATTTTTCATATCCTCCCACTTGATAGGAGTTTCGGGACAAATACTTACACTAAGAATCATATTCTTAGTCATCTGAATACTTATGGGTTCATTATTTTGCATATAGAATCTTTCTCAAACTCTTTTTGTATAGGATTCCAAAGACAAAGATACTAATTATCTTATTCATTTGGATCTCGATCTTAGGACCTATGCAGACCTTACCACGACTTACATCTCGAAGTTACTCGACACCCAATCTTTCACTAGTATGGTATATACATAATGGTTCTCCTTTACCATTCTAAATACCATATCCTTAAAACCTCATGAGATTATAAATTGACTTACTCAATTCAAGAAACCTCGTATTTACAAATCTCTGGGAGAAATCCTTTTGATTTTTCCATATTGATCTCTCATGGCAATTCTCCCCTGAGAATAGAGGTCCATACACCTACTTGATGTAACTTTAAGGAAGATATAACTACTAAAGTTAAATTAATTTATATAGATGTAGTTTTCACAACTGGAAATAATATATTCTTATAACATATTCTTATCAGTTTTAATACACGTATCCCTTAACTATAAACCTAATGCTTGTACTTTACATTGGGAATCCACCCGTTCTCAATATTTTTATGTCCTTCAGGCATGTTAACTTAATTCTTCTTCCATCACACGCAACTTTTCATCTCCCTTGAAACACTTAATTTTTAGGGTTGGAAGAATTTTTCATTTTATTATTTAGGCTCCGAGTCTTCATAAATATGTCTCATATATTTATCATACATCGGAATTCTTCCTTTTAAGCTCATTTATGTGCTCCCATTTGAAACAGAAATATATCTAAGCTCACACTTGAGTTAAAAATATTGACTCCCACTTGGACCAATAACATTGTCTCCTACTTAGACCAATAACAATTTGGGTTCTTAGCTCCCCTATGGAACAATATCCCTTATTAATGTGATCATTATAATACATTTGAATTACTCCCACTTGAAGATATATCCAAAATATTAAGTTCAAAAGTCTTAATAAAAGGACATGTTTTTGCCTAATACACCTAATATATAGAACTAACTCATTTCTAAGAAATTGATATTTCGTGATTCAAAATTTTACAGATCTATCCACATTCTCCCCCACAAAAATATATCCTTTTGATATGTTAGAGTATCTTAAAAGACACTCCATCTACCTCTTGGACTCAATTTCCCAAAATTATCAAGGTAGTGTGGGAGTAATTGATACAACTGTAATGTCATAACAAGGATAAATTAAATATATTTCCAGTCTATGTCATATATGGGTTGGAAAAGACAGACTTTGAAGGTACTTGGTTCAGTACATATACTTAACCATTGGAAGAAGAATTAACTTTCTCCTTTCATGAATTCTCTACTTATATAGAGTTTAGGGATGAACAACGGATGTTTAATCCCTTCATCACATAAAACTATAAGCCTAACTGAAAACTACCTCTTACCATTTCAGTTCCTATGCTTTATAGTCAAATCCAATTGATTTATTACTAGATTCATAAATCTTTGGATAGCTTGAAGCTTCAGATTTATGGGTAATCAAGTAGATATGGACATCACTTAATGTGATGAACAAGTAGGCTTATGCCTTACATTCACGTTTATTGAATCACATATATCAGAATGAATAAGTTGCAATTGATTTTAGTTCTAGTTCCTTTTGAAATGGAGTATAAGTTTGATTTCCTCTGAATGGAACTCATCATATGTTGATAATTTAATCTTTTTAAATTACCCATCACATTAAGCTTAGATGACATTTTTGTAGTAGCTTATGTGACATAATCGCCTATGCGATATACTAACATTTTCTTCTAAAAGAAAAGTTAGTCTGTGGAAAGCAAATATTATCCGCTTGATAGATTGTAATGTACATTTATTACAATAAAACCATTTATTTAAGAATTAGACTTATAAATCTACAGTTAAGGAATGAAGAAACTTTATCGCTGGAAAAATTCAAAGATGAACCTGTTGTTCATTAAATCATATCATAAACTTAAAATTTGACAAATAATATGAGAATACAACACATCAATTAGCTATTGGGTTTGCGCTCATTGCAAATATAGTCTACATGTGTCAATTTATAGAACTTCAACTTATTTTGATGTCGATATAAATTTTAATGTTTCTCATATCGGTTGTCGAAAGTACACAAAGATACTGTGGTCTATGCTCATGTCACATGTTGCACTTGATTCAATAATCTACAAAGGAAAAAATTCCATCAGCAAAATGGAGCATAGTACAATATAATTCACTTTAGAATATATTACATGTACCAATTTGGGCTTAGTGCTTTATTGCACAATGCCTCTATAGTAGCATATCACCCTTGTGATTTTACTCTTTATTGCCTTTGGACCACTTAAATTTATGTTCGAATGGTTCAGACCCATTTGCATTGTTCTTCTTCCCTTTTAGATATTCTGATGTAAGTTAGCATCTATTGTCTTAAGAACTATCTCCTTAAGACTTTCCTTGTGCCAGCATTTAGGAAGAATCTTGGATATCAGAAGAACAATTTCTACAATTTCCAAGAAACTTATAATTACATTAAACGAACTGATTCTATAAGAATGAGTTAATTACATTACATATGCTTTCACTCAAAGTGAAGAACCGATCACTAGTAAGAACTTCTTTCAAATTAGTGATTAAACTTGAACATGTCTCTCTTACATGAATTGTAGCAATTAAATCACTTATAGCACTAAGAAAAATGATACAGGTCATTGAACTCTTCCTTCCCCATGAAAGAAACAGATTCTTATCATGCCTGAGTTGGTTTGTACCATTCTCTTTGAACTCTTACACAATATTGTTCAAAGTATAAGAGGACTCTTTATCCTCAAGCACAAACTCAAACTTCAATCTCCAGATAACCTAATAACTACCGTTAAGAATCTAAGTCTACTACAAATGGATCAGTAGTAGAACCCATTACTGATATTCTTTAATTAATCAGTAACGGTGAGTCTAAACACGTATACTAGGATTTAAGTCAATTATATGAGTAAATGTGTGTTAATTACTATTGACTTGAATACAAACTTTCTAAGAAAATGTAAGCATTAACCCTAGTATCGAAAAAGATATAAATACACAATCATCTACCAGGTGAAAACACTTACATTTAATTCAGTTCGATTCATCGTACAATAGTAATTATATGTGTTTTTATTGTTTGTTATAGTTACTTTAACTATAAGTGTTATCATTAAATACACTTTGAACCTGTTGTCTTAAATTAGTTCACTTAACTAATGGCATTTAACGATAAGTATTGGATAACTTTATTACGCATTATTATTAAAATTAATTTGGGATTCAATAAGGCATATTAGTCTTAAAATTTTTATTAAGGATTTAAATATTTTATGTATTTTATATGTCTTTAAACAAGTATAAAGTATAAAATAATTAACAATATATAAATCAAATAAATCACTTAGATGTAGGCATAATAAAACGCAATCCCAAAACTATTCAATAATAAAACATGCATAAAACAATTATTCAAAAATATAAACAAATAAATAAACAAACACAAATTAATGATACTAAACAAATGAAAATGACAATGACTTATATTGTCAACCGCCACATAATATACTTAACGTGTGTAATTATTTTATGTCTTATTGGAATTAAATTATACACTAAGTATTATAATCCAAAAATTACAACAACATCTACTATGATGTTCATAATGATCACCGTAAGTCAGCTCATTAGATCTAGAGTTCTTTCTTTTGATCGAACTTGGTGATAATAAATCAAATTATTTTAAAAAGAACCCGGATATCCAATTATTACATAATTTGATCATTCAGACAAATTGAAAATTAAATTTGTAAAACCATGTTTTACAAAATTATAAAATCAATACACACAAAAAATTGCATTTCTCTATGCAATACAATAAAATAATACACTATGTATTATATATAAATACAATAAGTACATTTTTGAGAATCGATTTCCTCAAGTTTCCCTTGGCTCTTTTCCACTGAATAGATGATCGGGATTACGTGGGGTTTACATCATTATTGACCATCTACAACATATGTCAATAGGTCAATGTTAAATATTACATAAATAATTAACTTAAATATATTACCAAAATATAATTTATATCACATATAAATTAATGTTTAATTATCACAAAAATAATTAACAAAAACATATTTTATCATATTTTTATATTATCGCAAATATAAAATTATTTAATCATTATCTAAATGGTTGATAATTTAAGTATGTTACTAAAAATACTTAACTAAACTTATACAACACATATATAATTCAAATAATTATCACACAAATAATTAATAGACATTAATATATAACTAAAATATATTCAATTACATTATATTTCACATGTATAATTAAATTCAACCATTATATAATAATTAATTTGTATATTAATGATTTATTTTCAATTATGTAACTAATACAAATATATGAAGAAAATAATTACCAAAATTAATCAACATATGAAAAATTTCCAATTATTTTTCATTAGGTTCTAAATTATTTTCTAACAAACAAAAAATATTTTAAAAATTTAGAAACTAATTTTTCGTAATTTTTAAGCATTTATTAACATAAAATAAATGAAAAATAATATTTTATGAACTTCAAAAAATTTTGAAAAAATCACAATTAAATCCAAAAAATATGAAAATGGGGGGTAGAAAAAATTTCGGAGCGCAACGACATCGTTTAAAAGGCGAAAACATGAAAAAACAATCTGACTGTTGGATGAATGCCATGTGGCGCAATCAGAGAAGCCTTAGAAAGAGCTAACAGTACATCTGTGAACACTAGAACGGAACCGAGCAACCAATTGCAACACGCCACGTGTCCAACCGGTACACCGATTCTACCGCCGGTGAATTGCCGGCCACCGGCGCGTGGATGACACGCGCTGGCAAGTAACCGCCCTCCGGCGCTTCACAACCGCCAATCGGCGCGTGTCATGCACGCGCCTTCTTGCAAGCCGATTTCGGCGACCGGACTTTGGTGGATGGACTCGTTTTTACGTTCCGAGTCCATTGGCGCGGTCTGTTTTACGAAAAATTAAACGGAAAATTTACGTTTACACAAAATAACACGAAAATCGAAACTTTTTCCGGCTAAAACATGAATTTTCCGGCCAAAAACAATCCTAGTCACGTAAACATTCAACATGAACTCTAGAATAAGAAATTTTTTAGAAAATCATGCCCCAAACACATAAACATAGTTAAAACGCTCCAAAAACACTAAATTTTCTCAATTTTCACACTTTATTCACATAATTCACGAAGAACACGAAATCGAATTCCGGAAACGAAATTCCAGAAATTTCAGAATATACATATCAAATCATAGCAAAAATAACCTGCTCTGATACCATTGAAGGAAAACATAAATCGGAAACGAATTCGGTACTTACCTTTTCCGTTTACCCAAGATCGAAGAACGCCGCTTGAATACCGAATCGGATCCATCTCACGATTTATTGGAGTATGGATATATAACCACAACTTCTGCAACGACGAAGATCGATAACGATCGATTTGCGATGTTTTCGTCGCAAGATGAAAACCCGGGAGAGAGAATTGGTTGGAACGGAAAAGTGATTGATAATGAATTCAATTCATTATAAAAATGAATTCTATTCACATCATCCAATATACACGTGTATGTATATATATAATATGGAAATGATAAACTCTTGATTATTTGTAGTTAATTCTTTAAACTTCTATAACTTTTCAATTTAATCCAAATAACTAAATTGGATCGGATCCTTTAAACTGATTGACCCGCTCACGGGCGGACCGGGTATTTCCAACAGTTTTCTTATTTAAAATGTATCTTGCGCACAAAGGTAACATTGACGGATGAAATAAGAAAGAATAGAGATGTGCTTCAAGAAGATTTAAACTCTAAGAAGAAATATACAAGAATAAAATCATATTTTACAACATCGTAATAATATGTATATAAGAAATTTGACCCGATTGACCCGCTCATGGGCGGATCGGGTATTTCCAACAATTTTCTTATTTAAAATGTATCCCGCCCACAAAGGTAACATTGACGGATGAAATAAGAAAGAATAGAGATGTGCTTCAAGAAGATTTAAACTCTAAGATGAAACATACAAGAATAAAATCATATTTTACAACATCGTAATAATATGTATATAAGAAATTTTATGTTAACACCAGTTGTTTGTCACCCATTAACACATGAAATTAAAATTTATTAAAATTATCACTGATTTTTCGTTAGCAATTTCGCTCTCATGTTTAGCTCCTTCAAGTTTCCCTTACACCAGTCTTTGTGCACAAATTTGATTTCTCCACGAGGTGTGAATGTTATTAGACCGGCCCGGTCTGAGCCCGCTTAACAGGCCGGGCTTGGACACACGTTTTTTGAAAAAGCCCGGTCAGAACCTGAAGGTTTATGGGCCGGATTTGATTTTTATATAAATACCCGAGCCCGTTTAGTCAAAAGCCCCGTCATGTCCGGCCTGCCCGATGAACATGTTTAAATGTTATGCTAAAAACCGAAATCCCACGTATGGAAACATTTTGATGCACATTGATTACTAACAGCTGAAATTACCCGTGAATTTCCTGTTATTATCTTAATCATATTTGAGAGAAAATTAAACAAGTTTACTATTCTTGTTTTTTTTCTGTTTTCTCTTGTTTGATGGTAGCAATAGAGATAAATTGAAAAAAAATATATTTATTGTACGCTCTTTTATAATCATTCTCACAAAGTCATCAATAGATAAATTGAGAGAAAATCTCGAAAAGGAATCTCAAAATGTATTTCGACAATTCGGTTGCTTGCTCATTATCAATTTCTAACATTATACACATAACAAGTGCTACTTAGAAGTTGTTGTCCACGTACTTTCTTACAAAATACAATATTAGAGCATGCTTTAGAAATACAAACATAAAACAGTTTTGGATAGCAGAAAACAACGACAAGCATACCCTAAACTAACTAGGTCCCTGAATTCCTCTTTAACCCGGCAGAAACAGATGGTGCGGGATTAATTGCCTTGCGAATTTTCATAACGTTCCACGCAGTGTTGGCACAATGCCCTGCTGTTGCCAGCACATCCTCTGCGGCTTCCCCTGCACTGTCTCCCATCCTGTGTTTTTTTTTTCACATAACACCATCAATTTTACTTACAAATACATAGGGGTGAGCAGAAAACCAAAAGAACCGAACCGGACCGGGGAACCGAACCGGACCGGACCGAACCGAATTAATTTGGTTCGGTTCTCGGTTCATATATATGAATAATTTGGTCCTCGGTTCGGTTCTCGGTTTTTGGAAAAAAACCCAAATAAACCGAGAACCGAACCGAATTAAATTCATATATAAATGTGTAATTTTAGTTCAGTCT
>CATIWQ010063726.1:0-14402 GCA_949673415.1 Euphorbia schlechtendalii | reverse complement strand
ATTATTGGATTACAAAAACGTAATAGTTATTTTAATTAATAAATATTTTTATTTTATTATCCCATATCACATTTTCTAATTAATTAATACTATAATTATAAATAAAAATATTATTATATTATAATTACATTAATACTATTATTATATCAATAATACTAGTAATTATCACTATTTAAAAATTATTTTTACTATATTTATAATCAATATTAGCTACATTAAAAAATAATTATTTTTCTATATTAATATTTTTATTATTGTTCTTTTTATTATTATTACTATCAATTTATGAACTTAAGCTAAAGATTCAAATTGCATTTTACAAAAATAAATTTTTTCCTGAATTAAAAATGTTTAGAATGGATTCCAACTTACTATCATTTTAAATCTGGTAAAATTTTACAAAATGAAATATTTCTCAAAAAAATCAAATCACTTAAGAGGTCCTAGATGAAAAATACAAAACCAAAGTGATAACAAAACCAATCAATCAACCAAGCCTTAAATCACAGTCAAGGTGGGGTGGCCTATATGGATCTTCTAATGCTCTACCAAAAGACAAATGTTCATCGTTATCGAGCAAACAAGATAATATTAAGTTTTGATTGAAGCTTTATGTCATGATTTTTACAATATCAGTTTCATAAGCAGAAGAAAATCAAAGATTAGTAAATATTAATTATGTGATGACATGGGGATTCACAGTAATAAAGCAAACATATCAATATACTTCATATTTGTGGTAATATACCGTTCCAGCTATATGTTAATGAAAAAAATTTATACTGTAAAAGAGAGTAACTCTTTTCTTGTTAGGCAATAGCTTTTTTACTTATCCTCCCTTTATAATTTTGGGTGTGTGAGTGATGTGTGCGAGGAAATAATGGAACAGTGATATAAGAAAACTAAAAAAGAAAAAAGATGTTCTTAACTTCTGCACCTCTAATTCAAGTGTTTTAAACCTAAAACATACATGTTATGATGTTAAAAACAAACATTATCGAGTTTTAGCTGCCTATTACTGAAAATAATTCTCTTATTCTTTTTCCTCAAAGAAAAAAGCATCCATGCTTGTTTCTAAAACATGAACTAGAAATGAAAAAAATTTATGAGTGAACTAGAAATGAAAAAGATTTATGAGAGAAAAATACAACATAGGAAGGAATGCCAACTTGTACACTTCTTATGAGCATCTCCAATAGTTAGTCTAATCTATTATGTTTATGACACATGGGTAAAAACAGACATTAATCAAGAAATAGCTCTACAATAGCTAGCTATCTTATCATTTTTTTCAAGCTGATGTGGCATATCAAATTTAAAAGATTGTCTATTTCATCTTCCACGTATAGACAATCAAATAGAATGACAGCTCATCAATTTAATCTAATTTTAATTCTAGATTGGTTGTTTGGTAAATAAATAATTTGGTTACTATTGATTGATTTTAGATAATACAATCAAATAGGAGATCTATTGTGGCTATCTTTTTGAAATTGCATGTCTATCTATACATGTCATCAATGTGGACTTCTATTTAGTATGTCGCATAGTCTACAATCCATTAACTGTTGGAGATGCTCTAATAATGCCTCGTAATAGTGAATTCCATAAATATTTAACATTTCAGAGATAACAAATAAGCAATATTTATGCAATTTACCAGTTACTGTAACATCACCTTAAATTCATCACTAGTCATCCCATAAAGCTGAGTTTCGAACATCTTGAGGAATGCCTCCACTCTTAAATCAATGCGTCCAGGACCCTGCAATGATTGCCAAAATATCAATACAAAAAATATATAAATTATTTCATATCAGAAAAGTCATTATTTAGTCTTGTCCTCCTAAATACCTTTGCAGTGGATTGGATAATAAATTGTACACCGCGGATGCCAGAATCATTCCTATATCGAAAGAAACGTGGTAAACCTTCAGGGCCAGGCAAGTTTTCAAGTTAAACATAAACTTAAGGCCACTAATACTTTAGATACCTTGGCAAGAGAGCAGTAATGTATCCAAGCTGTTCAACTGATCTGAGCTGGTGAAAAGCTGCTTGTTTTGCGGTTAAAGCAAAAAGCTGAAGTTTGACATTCAGCACAAAATCATCTCGATGAACCTAGATAATTTGATTATAATTCCCTATTAGAACTGGAAAGAATCTGGCCACACATAAGCAAATAAACTGATTCAAACTTGAGAAGATGATGTAACTTTTCTCGTCAAGCTTTTTGACAATTTTAAACCATTCCGAGAAAACCAAAACCAAGTTTGAGTAGCACATGTACATCAAATGATTTTCCAAAAAGGAACTTTTCCTGCTAACAGTTGTCACAACTTATTCTTTTAAAAGAAAATGCTGGATATAAGCAAACCATCCAGAAAGTAACTGGAAAACATTAAGATACTAAGGTTAGCTATTGACATGCCAAAAGGTGATGGAAAATAAATGAAATTGATAATGAAAGCTATTCGAGTTTGTGTTATAAACTACATATCAAGTAAGCAATAGGATTACTTGTTCCTCTATAGATAGACAATAAAAAGAAAACACCATTCATGACAGCATATCAGCTAAAAAAAATCCCATGGAAAACCACAGGCACTAGCATTTTCAGATGTTTGAACATATGCAACAAACATCTGTGAGAAATAAGATCTATCCAGAATTAAACAACAAAAAAAGAATATCCTAAAATGGAACACAATGGATCTTCAGTGGCAGATAATAATAAATAAACTACCAATTCTTGGGTGTATGAACTGCTTGCAGCCCAAAAGTAAGATTTAAGAGGATTCCTATATAGAAAAGTTTGGAAGTTCATATATATCAGAGTAGGTACAGATAATCAACAATTAGAGCATGCACCACATGCAACGAATAAGTATACTCTAAATTTGTAACACCTGCTGAAACATTTCACATGGACAACAAAACTAACCCTGTAAATATAAATTCTTCACTTACATACTTGATTACCTGAATATAATGCACTAAAGCAGAATTCTCATCAAGGGGATTCAAGCCATTAGTTGGATATAGATAATTCTTTCCCTTTTCCAGCTTGATAACTCTATTGGTCAAATGTTGAGATGGGAATAATGGCTGGCAAATTGGGTTCGAACCTTTGAAAAAGACATCTTCTATATACTCAATCATAGACTCTGCCTCATTTAGATCCAAGTTACCTAAGGAACAACAAAAATATAATATCCGTCCTAAATTAAAATCATGATAACACATTCAAGAGGCATTTCGAACAAAAGACCTGCTATATAACACTCCAAGTAAGTTCTTGAAAGCATCGATGGAACAAACTTAGCAAGGTTTTCAGCTTCAATATGAGGAAGGACTTGAAGTACATCCGTCCAAGGCCATGTTTGATTATGTAGCACCAAAGAGCAATAGTACATAGCCTGTTGATAAGGCTGCTGGAACTTTAAATTTTCATACTCTTTCATCACCATTTCCTAGAAATAAAAGAACCAACAATCAAGATTCAAGAACAATCAAGAAAAAGACGCACTTCTCAATCAAATTTTCCTATTTATGCTCCACTGCAAAACCTGAAATCTGTGACACGACAAAGTCATGAAATAAATGAAAAATGCTGGACCAGCCATTACGCTAACCACTGTCCCCAAAGTGAAGATTTACACAGCTTGAAAGCAAAGGAAATATTTGCACAGAAAATACATCACAAAATGCATTTTGAATCACATAAACATAAGAATTCCAACCTTGGAAAATCTTTCCAGAAATGATTGTAATCAAACCAGTAAAAGCAAGCAGGACCGCCGTATACAGTTAGCTCTAATTACTTAATTCTACTCAAACAAACAGAGAGAGCATCTAGACTAAGCTGGTGCCCAATTAAAGTTGAATTGAAAAAGATATCATAAGAGAATGATTCTGGGGCCAGCCACGTAAAATGGCATCTCACCAGATATCGACTATTACTTATCAGTATTTTTACGAAAAGAACAGAAGGAAACAAAGCCTACAACTGCATTTGAGTTGTTCAAACTCATCAGAAATCACATTTATGACCACATTAAACTTTCAAGAATTGGCCTATGTGTTCATGTTGGATGCCTGAAATCGATCCAGATCTTCAACTCTGCTATAATCCATACACATACCTAACCTAAGTTTCCTTTGCTAAAAAATATTTTGAACTGGTCCATGTTTTAGCCTTGAGTTTGTCACTTTATCTTCAAATGAAATTACTGTAAAATCACATAAATTAGATCTCAGTTGTGGTTAGTGCAGATACAATAACACAACATTTTATTGCATCTCCACTGCAGCTGAAGTACACATCAGACTGATCCCTTTTTCCCCAAAATTCACACTAAAATCTCCAAATGAACTTTCTTACTCATAAATTAACATACTGAGTAAGGTATAGTTCTATCATGGTTTCTATGATTATAACAGCATAACAAATTAAAATTTTTCCAAGTTGAGGATTCTCTAATTTTTGGTACAATTATTCAATAAACAGAAAAAATTAGATAGCAGTTCGACCAGTAAAATTGTTGCCATATAATAAAGTTATCAGAACATGCATAAGATAACAGAGGTTTATTGACCCAAGCTTAGGTCATGAGCAATTTACCTTGATCACAGAAAACCTATCAGGTTTGACTTCGAAATTTGCGATCTTTTCAATAACACTTTCCAACAGTACCCTGACTTTATGATTGTAACCAACAACATTGACCTGAATAAGTTGAAAAATAGCACTAGCACATCAACACATGAAAAAATGATGTGGCAAGGATGCCCACCACCAGTAAACATAAACTCGTTTCTAAATTCTTATTACAATAAACATTATCAGTCACCAAGCCTGTTTCCCCCCCATTCAATCATAAAGAATGGGAACGATTCAAGGAAGAATTAACTTTAGGCTATGAATACATCTTAGACTGTGTTATTAAAAATTAACTTCAGGCTAAAGATTCAAGGAAAAATTCAACTTTAGGCTATGAATATATCTTAAACTCAGTTTATTAAAGTGCTTGGCTTTAAATTGCCTGAGCCGCAGGCACTGCCTGGGCGAAGTAAAGCGCTTCGTAATAAAAATTAACAAATATTTTCCAAATAAGTTAAGAATTATATTATACTTTATTGGGTTCATTTGTAATAAATAACTTATTTTATATAATATTAGTCAAAAAGTTTTATACGTTAAAATATAAATAACTACTAATTCAACATTTAGGTAATAGAAATGCATGAAATATAATTTAATTGTTTCATTTATATAATATATATAAATAAAATATAAATATGTATGAATATAAACTAATTCAAAAACTAATTAATAAAAATATGGAAACATACACATGAGAAAAATTATTAAAAAGTTTATCACAAAAAGTGAATTAATTAATTAGCACTTAAAACTTTATTCAAGTTTATCACTGTAATAATTGATAAGGGTGGGTTTTTTCTGTAAGCGCAATAGCACAAATTCTTTTAAAAAATGGAAAGGTGAGACAGATTCAACTATAAATGTGTTGTGGTGTTGGTACCAACACATATCATTTAATGATATATAATATATTAAAATAATGTTAGGAAAAGGAAGGGAAAACGTATAGTCCTATTCAACGTCATAATTTTTCTTTCCAACACCGTTTTCTCCGACAATTCCTTAAATAAGCTCAAATTTTCCAAACAATATATCTAAAGCCTCGTATTTTCACGAAGGCACCGACTTTGATGCCTCAATCTTAGATTGAAGTGCTCGCATAGGCGGCCTTGACTCCGGCATCCCTTTTAATAACACAGCTTAGAATTAAATTGAAACTTCTCATTTCTTATTCAAACTAGAAACTGGTGACTAAACTAGTAAGCATTATTTAAAAAATTAGATGTAGACCACAATATCAGATATCATCTACTAATAGTACTAATCTAACCAAAAAAATTCTACTAATAGTACTAAAATTCAATTAGCACCTGAAAACCGCTATCTGTGCTTGTAATGCCATAATAGAGACCAGCAACTTGCGCATAATAAGCTGAAAAACCCAAGATAAGTTATATTTAACATACTACCCTGATTAACATTGTTTATAAAAATCCACGGGGAGGGCAGGGGGGAGAAGAAACAATCAATTAGAACTTCTCGAATAAAAAATAAAGTGGAATAAGGTTCCAGCTCATCAAATCTAATCTAAGTTTATGCCATCTTACCATATTCATTCAAGTAATCCATTAATAACCGTGTAAAAACATCAGTTAGAACTTCTGCCTCGGGAGAACTAACAGCATGGGGGCAGCTGAAATCGATTTTAACATATGCCTTGGGTGTATTGAACATGGTGTCAGGCTTGTACCATAAAGACGAATAAGATGACTTCCTTAAAAGAACTGGAAGTTTAACCTGCTTCAGAGATCCACTGGATCAGAAACCACTAACAGAAACACCAAATGTAGTGTCAAATGACAGAATGTCTTCTAACCTTCCCTTGAGAATCCTTCAGTGAAAAGTCAGTAGGTATGAACATGTTAGCTGCTGGTAGATGAAGACTTTCATTAGGAGCAGATAGCATCCACTCCTGCATAGAGTTAGAAAGGAAATTACTCTTTTGTCTTTTCTTTTCTTCTTCTCCAAACAGGCCCAAGCTATACAAGGTGAGGTTGTTATATGCAAACTTAAAATAGGAGCATTTAACAAAACAAACTATCATGCATATGCAAATAGCATTATGTTAAATTAATCAACATCTAACCTCGATCATCGGGCTTGTGATTCTTTCAACAGAATAGGCAGTTCCATACCATGGCTCTACCATTTCAGTTTGTCCTTCAAATTTCTTCGATTCCCAAAAGATTCTGCAGACCAGAAAGATTAATCAATAGAATACTTTGGAGCCATGACAGTTGTCCTAGAAAGAGAAAGAATAAGCAATTAAGCAATAGCACATAGAGCATACAAGAAGCCTTGGATAGAAAGGACTTAACTATCCTCTAATATTGGTATTTAATAACTTATCCTTCAGTAAAAATGAAAACAAATTCCTAGATAAGCTTTTAAGTATTAGTTTTAAAAATCCACTAGAAGAAATGAACACTCATGTTTTATTAGGGCCAATTTGGGATTGCTCCCCAAGCCCAAGAGCATATGCTCTAGGGAAAGCTTGTGAGATGACTTTTTGCGACAACAACAAGTAGGGGCTTGAGACAGAAATCCCAAATTGGCCTTAATAAATACTCTCCAGTAAATGAACATTCTCATCATCGTTTTAAAAATAACTAAAATCCGATTAGAAGTTGTGTCATCTTTCTACTTACAATGCTAAATGAGCAGGAGAGAATAAAAACACAAATATTGCACAAGATCATATGTATACTGTAAAGATCAAATACTACAATTTGATGAATAATCTACTTTCTTCAGTGCTGAAGTTTGTGACTTCTTCCACAAACAATAATTACCTGACATTGGATGGAGAAAGCTGATCCAGTACCATTTGAATTACACTTGGAGTGAACTTAGAAGGCAAAGATGACCCGACCAGCCAATCTTTAGGAGGATATAACTGGAGAAAAAACAAAATCAGTAATGTTTAGTGCTTATAATTCTGTATATAAAAACATTTTGTTTGGTTTAAAAAATAATAATTCTGAAGAAAACAAGGTAACGGAACAAAGGTTATCCTAACCATAGTAGTCAAGGCGCAAGGCTGCGCCTTGGGCTTTTTGGCCGCCTAGGCGCGCCTTGGGGCACTCTAGGTGCAAAATTTAGCCTAAAACCCCTAAAGGCGCAAGGGCTCGCCCGAGAGCCTAGTCGCGCCTTTGACTACTATGATCCGAACTTATTCTGTAGCCTTTCCTTGTCCGAAAGAAAATTTTAATATATGATGGTTTAATTATGTATACTTACTCATCCATCAATTTGGTAGGTTGAAGATTGATAGGGAATACGATAACAGGAATATAAGGTATTATGAGAATATGATTCAGAATCATGAAAGAGAATGAGTAATTTTGTTGTTAACAGTTTCAAGATAATTGTTGTCTTGTTAACAGTTTAATTGGTTAATGATGGTGAGTTTTTATAAAATCCTGGGAATAGGGTATCTGTTAAACTCTATGCTAAAATACAGAATCTCCATAATTTGGGAATTAAGTATTGAGCAGCGCGAGATAATGTATAATTATGAAGCTCTTTATTTTGTTCTGGAATGAACGAAATGAATATGTAAATATTTTACCCGAGTGACAATACAAGAAACAACATTAGAAAATGCATGAAATTCAATTCATGGAAAGGCATCCTTGGGGTTGACTTATATATATATATGTGTGTAGGAAACCAAATATAAGTACATAAACAACTAACCTCCATATTGGATGACAATTTGACGACATAATCGATTGGAGGGGTTTTGTCTTGATAATGGAATACCGTCTCACAAACAGCAGCAAGCTTCATTTAAATGATTTTTAATTAAGATTCCAAGAAAACAAGCATTTGCATTTATGCTCTTAAGTATTTGTGAATAAAGTGGAAGTCGATATAAACATCCCAAATGCTCTTAAATATCATCACAGTCTCAGCTTAGAAGAATAATAATTTGAAGTGTGCAAAGACAGAAAAAGAGGAAATACATTTAAGGCTAATATTATAGCTACGTACAACAATGTAACAGCTTTATTCTCTAACAAGGTTCTGGACGTGGCGGAACCAACCTCCTCCTATGGTACTGTTTTGATTTGGTAGGCAATCTGCTGAAAGTTTGGGATGGTCTTTTTTCTAGACCTAAAAGCTATTGCATAGATGGTGATAGAATTTACACAATAGTTGTTAAGGCCCTATACGCATGCTATGAGTAAGGGGGTCCTGGAGCCTAGACGCAAGAGGCATGCCTGGCGATGCTAGGCGCGGCAACAAAATCAACTATAAATAAATAAAATCAATAAATAATAAATAGGAAAACCATGTATTTATTTATTAATATATTCTATTATATATAGCACATAATAGTATAGACTATAGAGACCCAAATAGCTTTTTAAGGTCTTAGTAACGGTTAAGTAGCTCATTATGAACTTAGGTCACGGGTTTGAATCCATATAAGGGTGAGGTGAGGATTTTTCTTTGTATTAATATAAGCACAATTGTGCAAATTTTAATTTTTTAAAAAGTAGCTCATTATGAACTATAATTCCATTTAAAATTAATATTGATATGTGTTTCCTTTCTATTCGTTATTATTCTCCCTAATTCGTCTTCTAAATTTCAATTTTTTTTTGTAACTCGTCTCATTTCTTAATTTCTGTAGTTTCATTTCTTAACTTCTCTCCTTCAATATTACCAACTACTATTCTTACTTTCCTAATTTCTCTTCCCAACTTTCTATATTCTAACCTCTTAACTTACCCAAATCCACATTTCCTAAAAACATAATTTTCGTGTCAGGTGGACGCTGCCTTTTGCATGTGAGGAGCCTGGTAGGAAATGAGGCTAGAGCCTGAAGAGCCAGAGCCTAAGGGATGCTTTTGACAACTATGAGTTAGACATCATGTGTAATGCTAGGCTAAATTATATTACCAAAAAACCAACATTAAACTAAATATTACAATATAAAAACATCAAATACTGTTAACATGATCAATTGTTCATCTTCTGATCTGATGTTTGAAATTCACCATGATCCAAAATTGATAATAAATATTACCAAACCTCATCAAATATCCATTTGCAGACACCACTCTGCTGCAAGAGTCTAATGTATTTGAATACCAGCCCTACAATATCCTGCATATGATCTGCAGTTCAACCAAGTTTGAGTGAAGTTTCAAAAGACACACATAAAGTTTAAGCTTTGAAGTTTATCAGGCGAAAAAGCCAAGGCAATACATACATATCAAATGGAACTACCAATTAATTATAATATTAGGACTAACCATGGCCAGCATCTGTAAGATCAATTGATACTTTGAAAAACGAGAACTCCCTTGTCCAGTCCCCTTCGCCAGCACCCAAACTAGTAGCCCAACCTGCAATTATATTTAACCATCTATGATTGCTTACTTTTCAGAAGAAAAAAGGGAATGGGAAACATGGAAAGACGGAAGTGCATATAATTGCTTCCAAGAACGCATACTTTGTACAATTTCCTCAAAGCTAAGTGTTTTACATAGGGTAAGCTTTATCATTTCTGCACAGAATTTGTGCCTTTGCTCTGACTTCTCGTTAAAAGAAGGTAAAAAAGAAGTGTGCAATCTTTAACCCAAATATTTTACCATGATAAACTAAACCAACATGTACAACATTTAAACTCAAAAGTCTATCCTAGCAAAATGTAGCTGGACATACATTTCAATAATGACATCTGATTGGTATATTTCACTCCTAATTTAACACATTTAGCTCCGCACTAACATGCTTGTTCTCATTGATAAGCACATGTAGAAGTCAAATAACCTTGATTCTCCTTGTCACTAGAATGCATACAATTTACAAAGGTCTAAGAGTATGAGCTAAAGGTATAAGGAATTCATAAATGCCACTATTACGTTAATCGTATATGGAATTATTCATAAAAACACGCAAAGTCGTAGATGAATGAAAATTTCACAAGCCAAAAAAATTTGACTGATATAAAGTGCAGACTATAACCTTTGGATCCACAGAAAATTACAAGTTCCTTTAGTAACTTGATGTCTCTTGAAGAAATTTTAAACAAAAAAACAAGAGTCAAACATAGGAATTAAAATTATATACTAACAGAGCAGAAGTTTCCAGCACAACTATAGGAAAAGCATGGGATAGTTCATTATTTAGTAAGCAACACACAAATCTCATAATAAATTGGTATTCCAAAACTACAGTAAAGGATGTAAAAAAACCCACCCAGAGTTTTCAGGACATAAAACAAGGATCCTTCTCCTTCATGGCCAATAAGATGACTAAGATACCTGGATGGTCCTTCGTTGTAATGTAGAATGCCTGGAGTTATTGGCCATACCAATTTCAGTTTATGGCCTTGCTTTATTGGAACAGTTTTCACAAGTAGCTGAAAAAAATATGTGAGTAAAGGGAAGAGATAATAGTATTGTAAAGTAAAAAGAAAGAACATCTAGCAAGAAACTAAAGAGTTTCTGAAGAAAGACAAAAATAATAATCATAAAGAGGTAGAGGACATTAAGAAAATGCATCAGTACATGACGCACCTGTAAATGATCTAATGAGCAAGGTTGTCCAGGAAAAGATATACTTTTTCTGTCATTATTCTTAATTTGTTGAAACTTTTCCTCCACAAGGGTTTGAATTTCATCAAGGCTTTCTGAAAAGATCATTAAAGAAATCATACTTGCCACCAGTGAAAGAATAAGCTGTAATGACAGAAGGTAAGATTTTCCACTGACCCTTGGCATATATCACCAGATGCATAAGGTTGGCTGAATAATTTTCTTCATAAAACTTAATGAGCTCAAGTCTTGTATCCAATCCTTTTCCTTTTGGTCGAACTTCAAGGGTATCCCAGTTCCCTATGGTTGAAAATGACCCGAGCATCTCAAGAAATAATTGAACTTTTTCTTTTACAATACATTAAAAATCATTTCCACAGAAAATT
This sequence comes from Euphorbia schlechtendalii, assembly GCA_949673415.1. Classification (NCBI taxonomy): domain Eukaryota; kingdom Viridiplantae; phylum Streptophyta; class Magnoliopsida; order Malpighiales; family Euphorbiaceae; genus Euphorbia; species Euphorbia schlechtendalii. The sequence goes on along the minus strand of CATIWQ010063726.1, from coordinate 2,799 downwards.
TTATACATCATAAATCATCAGCAATAATTCCTAGACAACAAATATATAAAAACCCTTAAATAATACACAATTTTTCCTAAAACATACCGGACAACTTTGGCACGCATCATTGAACCAAAGTATACGATTATCAAAATTATTAAGAAAATCATATGCCAAGGCAAAGCAAATTGTCCCGGACATGTCTTACTATATAAAAAGAATGCCAAGTGCAAATTACAACCAACAAAGAACGAACATACTACAAACTACCTGTACAGAATTTATGATATGGATGGCTTTCATCACTTAGATGTTTCTGAAGCTGCATGCGTTAGAAATTTCATTGACATATTAGTTTGTAAAAAAATTATTACAAAAATGAAGCAATATATGAAAAAGATGATTTATGACAGAATTATGGCAAAAAGAGGGTTAACTCCATATTCCTTATAGTAGTCAACTTTACTAAGTAAACAATATGGATTTACTTCAGCACAAAAAATAAGTCAAACCTAAAAGGTAATAAGTTAATATAACACCAGTAGAAGGGAATTAAACAAGCAACCTACTGCTAATCAGAAATTAAAGAGGCAACATATCTAAAATTTGTAGAATGTAGTCAATAATCATTAATGAATCATAAACTACTTGTAATCCAACATGGTCTACCAGTAAATAAGTTTTAATCTTAATATTTATTTTCTTGTCAGTGCTATCTACCAGGAAGACATAAGAGTAAGACCCATACAGATCAAATTTCATTATGTAATTCTACAACAATAACATCACCTATGACCCATGCTAAAAATAAAATGACCTCTTCCATAGATTGAGTGCACACAGAGACAGAGTACCCTGGTCCTCCTAACCAATCTACAAAAGGAAACATAATATGGACATAACTATATCAGTTAGGGAACTGATTGATACCTGATTCATTCTCCAACCATCAGATAACAAATTCTTCTGATTCTCTGCATAAGAAAGGACAAGCATGAAAAAAAGCAGTAAGATATACTTATACGAAAAATAGAAAGAGAAGTAGAGAAGCTAATGAGAGCAGAAGCTAACCAGAATCAACAGCCTTAATTTCCCTCATGGTTGCATCAGCTGACATTAATGGATTAATGAAGAACTGTGAAAATCTGAGGCACAAGAAACATGCAAAACAAAAATCAAGCTCACAAACGTTTATGAGAATATGGATGAGAAATTGAGAATACGAACTACCTGAAAAATCAGTTTTACCTGTCCAAAGCATCTTCAAAGCTATCAGCATTGATATCAAAGTAGTAGTTGGTGTGCTCCGAAGATGTATAAGCATTAGTGCTGCCTCCATGCTAAGCAACACACAGACAAAATACATAATGAAATTAAAATTTGAAACATAGTCATGAAATAAGTCCATATGGATCACCTTGTCACTGTGAATAAAGAAATCAAACCTTTGCACCTTGTCTAGTCTCTCTCTCTCTCACGCAAAAGCATTACAGAGGAATTTTTATAAAGGTGCTAGAATCATAGCACAACTAATATGAGCACATAACTTGAAACAAAAGGCATTCAAAATTGCTGCAGAGGTACTTGGGATTAACTCCACCCAAAAAATATACCTCTAAGACATAATATTGACACATAATTATTGTCATCAGATTGTTAGAAAATGGAGAATAATCTGTAGGGTTGATTATGGGGCTTATCAGGGAGGGGAATGCATTCTCCATCCCCATCAGAACATTAGGGACACAAGGACACATTGACATGAAGCCCACTTAGCCACACAAAGGTAAGAGTAATAGGCTTAATTCCATTTCACTTGTTCTAAGATTAATGACTTTACCGCCTTCAATGTAAAAGGCTGCATAAAACAATCTTAGGCTTATAATGAAAGTACGAAACAGAAATTTAAAATGTCATCCTTAATAATATACGTTTCTTTTATCAAACTTCAAACACAATTTTAACTTAAGCAAAAAGGGAACTAGAATTTAAGTGAGGTGCTCTATGAAATGCCATAGGTAAAAGGCTGGTGCTAATGTTTTCAAAATGCAGAATCAGAACACCCTTGTAATGTTCAACAAAAACAGTAACGCATTTATATGCTACCATGTTACCAGCTATGCTTCAAAAATTAACACAGATACCAAGCCAAATGTACAATTTAAAATAACTGAGAAAGGTCGAGCTATTTATACTTTATAATGCGCAGTCAACAAGGAAATCGGTGGAGCAGGACAATGGAGTAGAGAACAAGGCCATATTCCAACAAGTAGCAGTTCAAGCACAATCTAAGCAACATAAAAGAGAACAAGTATCTCATTCAAATTTCTAAAATAAATACCTCAGCAATGTACTTTGAGTAACTATCCTCCAATGGATACTTCCCACTCGCATAAAAAAGCATATGCTCTGCATAAAAACTCCAGTAAAAAATATTGAATATACATAAATAGCCACATCTAGCAAAAAAAAAAAGGAATAGCATAGAGAGAAAGGTAGAGAACCAAGAAAATGGGCAAGGCCTTCGAGGTCAACGGGATCGCTGAAGGAGCCAACGCTAACATTCATAGAAGCAGCACACTGAAAGATGATTAAAAATAAAAAAATAAGCAATTGGATTGATTGAATCGTCTAAATAACAATAACAAGATCTAAATAGAGTGAAAAGGATTTGCCTTATCGGTTTCAGGATCGCTGATCAAAAGGACCTGTAGAGAGTTCGCGAGAACGATTCTCCTGTACTCTCTCTTGTCCGTTCTTGGCTTCAGTATCGCTTCCTCCCCTGTAGACACCGCCATTTTTAACTATCTATCTAGA
>CATIWQ010063698.1:0-40622 GCA_949673415.1 Euphorbia schlechtendalii | reverse complement strand
TTTTTGCCCCTTCAATCAAAAAATTAAAACATTATGAATAAATGAGTTTAATGAAATTCGGGGATGTCCCGAAGACTGCTCCGTTGTTTTAGGAGGCTTTTGTGATGTTGCAATGTTGACTTTCGGCTTGAGTGGGCCATCGTCCTTCTTAGGTTCTTCATGTGGAGGTTCTTGCTTATCAGGATAGTGTTGCCCCAATTTGACATCGTCTTTACCTGTAAATAACGTGATGCGTATGTAATGGATGCATGATTTTATGCATGAATAATATTCATCATATGATGTATGTTCATCTGTTAGGTGTCGTGGGCTTCATTCATTGAAGAGCCTTCTCTTGTGCTGGTGCATGGTTACCCCTATGACTTGTCTTCTTAGGGATTCCATGGACAACTCCCTCAAAGCGACGACCATGGGTTTGTTATATCAGATTCGAGGAAAGTCTGGATGAGTCATTGATCCTGCATTGTGTCGGCGATGATGCCTCGTACCGTTCCGAGGAGGAGATGATGACTTTGATATTGGTTCTAAGTTTTGCATAGATCACCCTTACGGGTTTTCAATCTATCAAACCTTGTCCTAATTTTACCTGGACTGCCCTTTCAGGTTTTCAATCTAGCATACTTATTTTTCTTTATTTTATTTTTTATTTTTTAGTTGTTTTTTGGATTTTTACTTGCGACATTCTACCATTGACATGCAAGCAATCAAGATAAGCATATTCATAAAGATTCAGCAAAAATGACAATTCATTGATGAACTTAACAGGGGTATAAATGTTTCAAATGATTTGACTCCTGCCATCAATTAGCCCTTTCAGGTTTTCTAACCAATGTTGTTCTCTTGATGTCCTAAGTTTTGCCTGAGCCACCCTTTTCGGGTTTTCAACTTAGCGGACTATTCTTTTTGAGTTTTGAAAAGAAGCCCTAATTTTTGCTCAACTAACCAAGTGTTAATTGATAGACTAAATACAAATTTATTTGTTTTGTTTGTACTGCTTTTTATCGATTTATTTCTTTCACCTATGTGTGATAGCAACTGTGTAAAATTTGGTTGATTTGGTAGATCAATCTCCGTCCATGTCCAAAACTTAATTTATTGTCTCGGTCAGCGTTTTTGATCGATTGGTTGGTGCTCATGCCTCTTTGTTGGCTTGAGGTGTATGTGATGACAGGTCTTGATCATTGGCATTTCCTTTGATGGTGTGATGATTACGCCACAAATAGTAGTGAGCCTTGTGAAGGAACTGTTGACATTTTCAACAGTCTGACTCCTTTTTATCTTTATCATTGACTCTTGTTTGATTATCCCACGAATGATGCTAATCCGTGTGATGGAGTTGTTGACGTGTTCAACAATCTGACTCCTTCTTTATGGCATTGCACCGGTTGTTTGGTCTTATGAATGGTGGTGATGGAGTTGTTGACATGTTCAACGATCCGACTCCTTCTTTGTGGCATTACATCGATTGTTTGGTCTTGTGAATGGTTGTGATGGAGTTGTTGACGTGTTCAACAATCTGACTCCTTCTTTGTGGCATTGCACCGGTTGTTTGGTCCCAACTTGCTTGGTCGACATTTTGACCTTATTCTAGCTTTGATCCTTTTGATCTTTGCATGCTTCATTCTCTTGATTGCGTCAGTGGACAATTCGTGCTTGGAGATATTTCCATTGATCTTTCGTCATTGTATGATGAGGCAATTGCTATCACACATTGTCTAAGTACATGTATTTATCTCTCACTTTCTCTCAAGAGTCAAATCATTTGAATTTATTATGGGGAATCCATTTATACCCAAATTAATTTCATGAAATGATGTGTCACATGTGCTAAAAACAACATGTATATGTTTATGAGAATGCGTGATGTCATTGATAGAATATCGAGTAAGTAAACAAAGTTCAATTTATTCAACATATAATTCAAAAGCCCCGTGGGCAAAGTAGCTGAAAGCTAAATTATTACATAATCATTCCTCATGCTAGTCCCCCCCAAAAGTATCGATGGATTCGAAGTGCTCCATTCTATATGCCTTTTCAAACACTTCTTGATAGCTTGAGAAGATGTCTGATCCAAACTTGTTCTTGTATGATGGCAGTGCACCGTCCAGAAGCTTGGTTATCATCTCTGGTAGAGTCAAGAGAGCCCTAAGCCTAACCTGTGTCGCCATCCAATGAGCATAGTAAGATTTGAAGCTCTCACCCTGCCTTTGCCTTATAGCCTTTAGATGTTTTATTGTGGTTTCCATCTGAGAGTTGAAACCATAATGCTCTAGCATAGCTTAAACGATGCTATTCCAATCGATAGTTATATCCAGCGGAAGGTGGCTGTACCATTCATTAACCGGGTGGCCTAAGATGACGCTGAAGAGCTTAGCCATCATTAGATCGTTGACCCTCAATGCTCTCATCACCGTCTGATAGTGTGTTAAGTGAGCGCGCGAATCGCCAGATCCTACGTAATTCTCAAAATGCGGCATTGCGAAGTTTGGGGGCAAGTTATCTTCATCCTCGATTGTCAGTTGTGCAAGGTATGTGTTCCTTAGGTGACCACAATGAGTGGCCAAGAAATGTTGCCATAGTTCCGCCATTCCTGTTGTTGAAGGATGGTGTTCCCTACGCTTGGATAAGAGCCATATTGCCCCTGGGGATATGCCGTAAAATGGGGCAGTTGAGGTGCCTGGAACTATGAGGTGACCGACGTACTCCAGTTAGGAATAGGTTGTTGGGTCATTCTTTGGTAGAAAGGCCCTGGTGCGAATGATGGCTACCCTATTTATCCCGGGAAGAATTGGGAAGGACTGGCAAAGTTATATCCTGGCAGACCAATTTGAGACTAGTTCAGCTGACTTTGTCTTGCCCCAAACTGATAAATGACAGTAGGAGTTGAGGATACTGCATCCGAGGTAGGATATCCCCTTGTTGGATTGACGTTGTTGAGGGTGACCTCCGAGCTCGACACTACATTATGGGCCCTCCCGACATGTTGGCGAATGAGCGATGCTAGTTGTTCGCTATTGGCAAAGGCATTTAAGGTAGCTGCAATCTCGGTTCTCACCGACGACTGTAGAGAATTTTGTCCCGTAAGGACATGGTGATCCTCTCCCATATCTTCTTCTCGTGGATTAGTCATTATAGATGTGCATTGAACCGAATCTGAGTCTGAACCCGAGTCTTCACTTGAGTCAGTGTACGGAACCCCCTCCAGATTAGCCACAATTAGGGAAACGCGAACCAGGCGGAGAGCAGGCCTCTTCCAAGCCCTTTTGATACATGAGCAGAATATTAGACCGTGCATGTAAGATTCGTGATATTATTTATGATGCGAGAAATGTGTGAGATGTTTAATGTTATGGATGCATTCACAAGGGGTTAGCGTACCATGATGTGAAATAACATGTATGTCAATCCATTTAAAACAAACAGGTTAGTCGTTAGGTAAAGATGAAAATAAGTGGAAATGAAAATCCAATAGCGGGGGTTGGATTTGAGACTTGTACAATATCGGTGTGACATCGTAACATGAGAGATGTGAGTGAGGTGACTAAGTTACCTATGTGGTAATAGGTTAATGGTTTGAGGTTTTATACTATGACTAGGTTTCATGGAATGAAAAGGTCAAAATTATTTCGAGTAAGCGGTGTGACATACCCTAATAAAATGAAAACAACTACCGTATGTAGCTACCTAATGAATGATTTAATTATTTTGCTTAATTAGGGTGGAATTTCGGATACCTGTGTGGTCATCGCTATTTGAGGGTATGTGGTGATACGTGAATTATTGCCTCGTGTGGGTGAACGATTCGGGTATGAAGCGTATACCCTTGAAGGTTTGGTAAGGTAAGTAAGTTCGCTCCGTATGGGCTTAGGTTAGGACATCAACTAGGATATCCTTTAATGTGGGGAATATGGTTTTGGGGAGGTACTTGCCCCATTTGGGCTTTTAGTGTGTATAATTGCCCTGGAAGGGCTGTGAGTTGGATGTTGAGTGGACATCTCAAAGGTGATGTGTAGGATATATTATTTCCCCTTGTGGGCTAAGTGTCGGATGTCAAGTGGACATCACGTAGTAAAAGGAAGGTATGTTTGTCATGTGCAGGCTAATAGCGGGATGCCAAGTGGACATCTCGCTGAAAAGGGGTAAGTGATGTTCCTAAGTGGTTGTATGTTGTCCTAGGGTGACATGATCTATAGTGTCAACTATGCCTAAGTGTATGTGACACCGATGATGATAACATGATATGTACATTTAATATCATGAGTGTGTGCGTTCAAGTTTCTGCACAAAAATTCGTGGTTAGTATGACATTTGTACAATGACAAATAGAAAGCAGTATACACATAGCATGCAACATCCAAACTTCCAACCATAAAACTCCCGCATGTAGGGTTTTTAGCTAGTCTCTTTCCTAAGTTTGGTTTATCTTAGTACCATGAAGATACTAAGGAGCGTACCTGCAAAAAAATATAATGCATGATCGTTTGTTGGGTAACACCCTAGGGAAAATGACTATAGTTTATTTACATGAGGTTTGTAAATGGGTTGCTGATGTAGATGGTTCTTGTTGCGCTAAAATACACTCCAAGCCTCTCCCCAAATGGGTTGAGGGAGGTACACGTGATATGGCAACAAGTGCTCCACCCGCTCGAGTACTATCTTTTCTCAAGGAGGCATATTAGTATAAGAGAGAGCTTCGCGGTAATAGGGGTACCTTAGACTTATGGGCTAATCCCCCCTATTGCAATGCGTTATTTATGAATATATCATAATTAAGAGAAAACGGAATAATGTGATCAATAATTTTCGGTACTTATCCAAAATCTAAAACCTTTGAAAAAGCAAGTTTTTAGAAAAAAATCCTCAGCGGAGTCACCACTGTGAGTGGGGTGTTTGAAAACGAGTGAAAATCACCGGGTCAGGGACCCGAAGAAAAAGGTTGAAAGAGAAAGGGCGAAAACGTTTTTTAGATTTGGTCAAACCCGAATCCACCATCTCTTAGTGTGGAGTCGCCACCTGGATTAGCTCTTTCCAGGAATTAGAGTCCTGTGAGGCTTAATGTCCGGGGGGACGGCCCACTAAGACACAGAGATTCGAGTTCGGGATAAGTTGCTTATTTCTTATTGGAAAATCATCCACAAGGTGAAATAATAAATCATCCACAAAGCAGTAAATAAATGCGGGAAATAAATGCGAAAAATAAAAATTACAAGGCTTCCAAAAATCGGGGGATGCAACCGCCCGCTAACCTATTAATTACATTTTCCAAAAAAAATAAATTGCGATACCCGAAGGAAAATTAAAATCCTAAACATATATCTAATCATAATCTACCTACATCCACAAAGGTTAGCACAGGTAGGGGTGTGCATTTGGTCGAAACCGAACCGAATTTAACCGAAAACCAAATAAGGAAAATATTGTTAACCGAGCCAAACCAAATAAGATTCAAAACTGAAATAAATTATTTGGTTTGGTTAAAAACCGAATTAAACTAAAATTTTAAATTAATTAACAAAAATTTCAAATTCTAACACTTAAAATATAAAATGCACATCCAATAGAAGTATTACAATGAATTAAATGACTTACTAGAGATACATAAAAAAATAAAAGTGCATTTTTTAGAAGAGGAATAAGGGTGTGATATTAAAATAAAATTTTATTATATGTTTATATATATTTCGGTTCAGTTATTATGGGTTTTTCTACAAAAAAACCGAACCGAACCGAATAATCGAAATATTAACATTTTACAAACCGAACCAAACCGAATTTTTAAAATAACCAAACCAGATTAATATTTCGGTTCGGTTCGGTTCGGTAATTCGGTTACCAAACCATTTGCACACCCCTAAGCACAGGGGATATCACATATATGTTCGATTTTGAATTTAACGAGGCCCTTGTGGCCTAAAAAAATCAATCGTGATAATTTGTTTGTTATTTAAATAAAACAGTTCGTTTTATTAGCACATTAGTTGCTTATTTTAATTAATGAAATGACTCGCATGGTAAATTGGTGAGGGCTGTTATCCAGGAATATTTTTTATTCCCTTCGTGGGGCTGTTCTAACATACATCTCCTTTTAATAAAGAAAAATAGATGAAGAAGAATTACAACATTTGAATAGAATAAAAATCCTAGGTTCACAGATGAAGTCAAAAGAAGAAGAAGAAGAACATAGAAAGCACAGAATTTAGCAATTCTAGGAACTCAGAGGCTTACCCTTTTTGTGTGAATCCACTTCGACGTATCCGTTTGATCCCCAGGAGCGTTCCTCGTTCATTTTGGTTTAATTGTAGTTTAATTGGAAAATAAGTGTTTATTTATCCAAAAGATAATCAGACTCGGGATCTAAATTTGTTTTAGACTCGAGAATATCTGAGGATATTTAAAGAAAAGTAGATGAAAAATAAATTTGAAAACAATTAAAATTTGGAATCCAAACGTTTTTTGGATCCGAATATCTTTCAAGAAAATATTTATCCGAAAGATAATCAAACTCGGGTTCTAAATTTGTTTTAGACCTGAGAATATATGAGGATTTTTGAGAAATGTAGGAAGAAGAATGATTTAAAAATAATCAAGATTTGGATCCAAATGTGTTTTTGATTTAAATTATTCAAAAGAAATTGAATAAAAATATTTTTAGTGTTTTTCTCGTTGTCTTTTTATCTGAAAATCTAATTTTTTTGTTTAAAACTTCGAGTCCCTTTCAATCAAAAAAATATCCCTAATTTATAAAAATTCGGGACAGGGTTATACCGGGCTCGCCGAAGAGTTCGGCGAGGCCCTCGCTGAACTCTTCAGCGAGGGTTCAGCAAGGTGCCCAAAGAAATCCCATTTTGGGAAAATGGGATTTCTTTGGGCTATTGCTACATTGCCGCCCTTTTTTTTAATTAATTAATTTTAAAATATTAAAATATTATATATATATATATATATACACACACATACACACACAATTTTATATATACCTAAATTTCCAAATAATCCAATTAAATTATTTTGGATCCTTGAAAAATTATTTATGTCCCTTAAAAATATTTTAAACCCTTAAATTTTCGCTTTGAGACTTTTAAATATTTTCTATGGTCCTAAATATTCATTTAGGGTCCCAAACATTATTTTTGATGAGGAGAACTCCCATTTGAAGATCATCGGAAGGTCGAAAATTGTGTGGTTCAAGGATAAAAATCCCGAAAAGCCGTCATCATTAGACGCCCAAGCTGGTACAAAATCTCGTGCTCACAAATGGTAAACTTATTCAAATCATGAGAAACTTTCTTTGAAAAGGTGAAGCGTCAGGAAGGGGATTATGCATAGTAAATTGGGAAACGATCTCCTTGCCATGGTGCTAGGGTGGGATCTTTATAAGGACTTTAAGTTGGTAAATTGTAGCCTTCTTTTGAAATGGATTTGGAAGCTTTGGGTGGGTGGAAATGAGAGGTTGTGGTATGATATTTGTGTGAAAGTGTATGGATTTTTGTCGTGGGCTGATTCGGGTAACTTGGATGTGATGCGTCTCTCGCACATATGGAAAGGCATCGTGGCTTGTTGTGTGTCTAATGATGAGTTATGGTCCGTTTTCAAATCAAATGTTAAGGTGGTAGTGGGAATGGCTTAGAGATTCTTTTTGGCATGACAATTGGACCGCGATGTCCCCTAAGCCAAGCTATTTTTGGATGTATATTCATTGTGCAATCGGAAAAAGTGCACGGTAGTAGGGGGATGTTTAACGTTGTTTGGGTCAACCCCCTTTTCAAGGCCTTTTGGGAAGCGTAACCTTAGGATTTCGAGTCGTAATCGTTGTATGCAAATTCGAGAGTGGATCGGTCAATCAAATCAATGATATTTGCAAGGGGGGCTACTGTTTCGGCTGAGCTGCTGCCTGGATTAAGCGACGAGGCTGATGACGTGTTTTTGAAGCGAGGTGGTGGTTCTACGGAGTTTTCGGCGGAAAGCTTTGTTTCGTGTGTCTACAGATCAAGGAATCATCGATCCTAGGCTGATTTTGATATTATATGGCGTTTGAGATTAATTCCGAAGATTAAATTCTTTGGTTGGTTAGTTTTCACAAAAGACTACCATCGAAGATTTTCTTACTACGGAGATGATGCATAGATGAAGCGAAATGTCCATTTTGTGATGAATTGGAATCCATGGACCACGCTCTTTTCCATTGTTCGAGTGCTTGGAGTGTTTGGTGCGATTTATTCCGCTTTCTTGGTCTTGTGGTGATAATCTCGGAATAGGGATATGAATTCTTGATAGTTTGGCGGTCTCTCTTTCGAGGGGGGACTATTCGGGAGTTTTTTACGTCACTGTGATTTTTCATAGCTTGGAACATTTGGAGACGACGAAACAAGAGGATATTCGAGGATGAACGAAGGAACGAAGACTTGCTTTTAGCAAGTTATTATCATTGTCGCTTTTTATTTTTATGCAATAGAATTATGCTTTCGTTTGATATGAGTAATATTGTCGCTCATCTAAATAATTTACTTGATTGTACATATCTTTGTTCTCCCTTGAAGAACGTTGTAAATTGATTTTTAATGAAAAGAGGGATGAGTGTTATGTAGGTAAGCATCTCGCATCATCCTAGTTGGGACGAGAGTCTTGAAATTTTCACTCGTTCCAACCTTTTTCCGATGGAGTAATACAATGTTCCTCCGAAAGTTTTCAAAAAAAAAAAAAAAAAGTTTACCCTAACAGATATATTCTGGGTAAAAAAATTGTAGCAACGAACTCCATTTTACTATTAAGTTCTTAAAAAAATATCTATGGTTTAATATATGCCATTGTTCATAAAATAGTCAATTTGAGTGCATGACCCGCATATAGTCCACGGTTGAACTATCGTGTCCGGTCCGATTTCACATACCCTTGACCAGTGGCCAAACAAACCCCTCTGCGTCCCTTACTTCACCATCTCCGATAAGCTCGTCTATATGTTCCGGCAATCTTTGGAATTGACGCAACAAGGTGGGTCGGAATTATCCTACGTGTTGAATTCTGGTTTTGGATTTCAACTGCTTGCGTGTTTGGAGTTTGATCCATATCCAATCTAGGTTTATGTGCTTCTGTTGCCTTTCTTTGGATATTTCGCTGAATAAAGTTCTGAGATTACGGTTTTGTGCAATCTTTGCCTTAGGAGGTTAGTTATTTTATCTCTTTTCTCGGTAATTATGTTTCCCCAGTTTCTTAGGTCGAATTTAAGTTTATAATTGGACTTTTTTATGCTCTCTGACGATGAGATTTGCTTTGGAACCGAAATTGGCTTCTTTTTTTTTTGCTCTTATTATTATTTTCAATTCTTGTATGATTATGACTTGTTGTAGTTCTGAGTAGCTTAATTGAAAAGACTGTGAACTGATAAAGAATATTGGATGGCTGATTTGGCAGCAATACTTAGAATAATTCACTCAACCTGCGTGAGTAATTTGTTTGAGTTCAAAGGTTTTGCATTGTGGGAATTAGGATGGATTGGACTGAGTTGTTTGTTTAGGTTACTGGTTTTTTATGCTTTCAGCCCAACCAGTTCACTGATTTTGTTGTGTACACCAAAGTTGATTACTCAAGCCATTTCATGTTTTATTCAAATAAATGCTGTTGCACAGCAGGTTGTTTCATTGGTATGATCATGATGAAAATGGAGTTTTTCTTTACTGTCTTTTCCAGGTGGAGCTGATAATTGCATTTGCTAAAAGTCAAAGGCTGAAAATTTACCTCCATTGATGGACCTACAAAACCCTAACTCAAACTCGAGCCACCGCATCAAGCTGAACGTCGGCGGCAAGCTCTTTGAGACCACCCTTTCTACCCTCCAATCTGGCGGCCCCGACTCTCTCCTGGCTGCTCTTTCCTCCCGGCCAAGTCCCGACCCTATTTTCATCGATCGAGATCCCGAAATCTTCTCTGTCCTCCTCTCTCTGCTTCGCTCCGATCGAGTCCCCTCCACCGCCCACCGCTTCTCCAACCAAGAACTCGCCGACGAAGCCCTCTACTATGGCATCGAATCTCAGCTTCGTTCCGCCATGTCACCCCCTCCTCTCTCAGGCATCGACGCCTCCCTCGTCTCCACCATTCTCCCCGCCTCCGATGGTGTTGCCTCCACCTTCACCGCCACCGATGGCTCCGTTTGGATCGCGCATGGTGGCCAGATCTCGGCCTACGATTGGAATCTGACCCACTCCTCCACCATTCGTACTCACCTCGATGAGATTGCCTCGATTTGCCGGGTCTCGCCTGACGTTGCGGCGGTTGGGTCCAATTCCGCCGCGGGTATCCATTTCTACGATTTCTGCAGTAGTCGCCATCTCGGGTCGAGTCACTGGACCGACCCGAAAGACCCGAGGATCTACAAAGCGCGGGTAACTGCAATCACCGATTCATCCGATCAAGTGTTCGCTTCGTTCGAATGTCAACACAGGGAGAATTGCATATTGTCGATCGATAAGTTGACCCTCCAAGTTGTCTCGGAGATGGCGAGGCAGCTGGGAAGCTCGGCGAAGAACATGGCCACCGGGAAGCTGAGCTGGCTGCCGGAAAAGGGGCTGATAATCGGAACATCGGTGAGTAGCGGGGCATTTGGGTATTCAGGGTATATCAGAATATGGGATCCAAGGGCTGCGGCGAATGTGGTTTGGGAGACGAACGAGCCAGGCTCGGGACGAAGCAGCAGGTTCGGGGATTCTTTTGCTGACGTGGATGTGGACTTAGAGAATTTGTTGCTGTTCAAAATCTGTTCAAAATCGGGTGATTTGGCAATGGCTGATTTACGAAACTTGGGGGACGACCCGTGGGTTTACATGAGAGATAAAAACCCGAGCTTGAGATATAGCGGCGGGGCAATGGAGAATGTGATTCATTGCTATAAAGGGCAGGTGTTTGTGGGGAGGGACGGGTCTTTGGAGGTGTGGTCGAAGGTTGTGGAAAGAGAAAGAGGAGAATTGGTAGGGGAAGAATTGTACAGAAGGAATTATGTGGATAAGATGGAGGATTCGGAAAGAGGGATTATAAGGAAAATAGAAGGGGGTGGAAATAGATTGTTTGTTAGCAGAGAAAATGTTGAAGGTGTTGAGGTTTGGGAAAGTAGCTGTTTTTCTGGTGCAGTTTCAGTTTCGTGACACTGATAATTGTTGTTGTATTGTATAATTTCATGGCCTGTTATTTGGTTTGGGAATTTTCTTTGATTTTGATATTTGTGTTTTTAATTTGGATTTACATATAATCAACCCTGTGCGGTTATTTATGATTATAAATGATCAAATTTTTTGGTAATATGCTATCTTGCTCATTCTTGTCGTACATCAAGGCCTTCTAGATTTTAACTCATAAATACCACAAATATTGATATGAGCTTGAAGTACAATCAAGTTCATTTGAAATAAAATTAGATTCGATTGAACTTGGTTGCACTTCAAGGTCTTTTAATTTTGTTGGTTAATCTCAGAATTGGAGATTCCTTTTCCATATGTTAAAAGTCTATCAAGTCACCCAGTAGCTAAATTCAAGGTGAATTTCAAAGATTTTGTTAAAAAGACGATTACAGGGTGTGGATCATTAATGCCTAGCCCAACCTATAACTAAATTAACCTCACGTCATCATATCATTTTAATATAACTATATCATTTTTTTTACATAATTGTAACCTTGCAAAAGTATTAGATTTTTTCTCACTTATACCATCTATTTATTTAATTATCTTTCCGCTTCTTTCTTTCGTGATTTCGGTAAATTTTGTAAAATTAATTTTCATCTAGTATTTTATCATTAATTATTATTTATTTTTAACTTATTCTTGATAACTTTACGTTTGAATTGGAATCCATATGCCTTTAAACAATATTTTAATGATTTTTAACAACAAACGTCCACATTTATTTTCGTTTAAAAATATCATTTCAAATCTGTTACATTGATCGATGTTATAAAAAATATGTATTCCTTTGATTGTATATTTAGACTTCATATGCCTTTAAATAATATATTTGTAGATTTTTAACAGCAAACGCCTAGATTCATTTCCGTTTAACGATATCGTTTCAGATCTGTAACATTGATTGATGTTATGATAATTATTTTCGTTTAGCAGTATAGTTTCAGATCTGTTAACATGTATTCTTGTGGTTGTATATCTTTCGAAATCATTAATTGAAGATTAAGAAGATACAGTTGCATTGTTTATCTTTTATTTTCGGACTAAGTTTTCTATAGGTTAATTTGTCTTGCGACGAAAGGAAGTTTAATGTGTTTGTGCTCAGCTATGTATTTAGTCCATTGTTTTAATTCCGGTAAATTGCTTGTAGTATATTTAGACTTGTTGATGTTTTTCGGTGTGCAAATCATGTTCAACAATTGTTAGCTAGAACAACTATTTTCAAAATAGTTCATGTGGATTATTTTTTCAAAAATGATGTTTGTGATTTCAAAAGTTAGTAAAGAATGAACAAAAAAATTATTATTTTGAAATTATTTTATAAACAAGAGTAATCTTATCCATTTTCAACTCAAATTTTTGTAGGCTAGTTAATAAAAATACAATGCACATTCATAATAAAATTCGTAATTGTTTGAGATGTAAATTTTTTTAAAAAATTTATAGCGTAAAATCGTAATAGACTTTCCGAAAATTACTCAAATTTTGATATATAATTATTAATTAATATAGTTGAATTATAAAATTTTTGAATTGATTAAAACATATATTGTAAAGTTATTAGTTTTAATAATAAAAATACGTTTTTCTTTTTTTACTAACTTTTAAAATTACAAACATTTTTTTAAAAAATTAAATTTTATTAAATTATTTTTTTTTGCAAAATTACAAAGTTTACCTTGCAGATACATTCTCCAGTAAAAAATTGAAGTAACTACATTTTTTCATTATGTGTTTTGAAAAATATCCATGGTTTAATACTTGCCTTTGTTCATAAAATAGTCAATTTGAGTGCATGAGCCGCATTTAGTCCACGGTTGAACTATCGGGTCCGGTCCGATTCCACATACGCTTGACCAGTGGCCAAACAAACCCCCTCTCCGTCCCTTACTTCACCATCTCCGATAAGCTCGTCTGTATGTTCCGGCAGTCTCCATCTTTGGAATTGACGCAACAAGGTGGGTCAGAATTATCCTACGTGTTGAATTCTGGTTTTGGATTTCAACTTTTTGCGTGTTTGGAGTTTGATCCATATCCAATCTAGGTTTATGTGCTTCTGTTGCCTTTCTTTGGATATTTCGCTGAATAAAGTTCTGAAATTACGGTTTTCTGCAATCTTTGCCTTAGGAGGTTAGTTAATTTATCTTTTTTCTTGGTAATTATGCTTCCCGAGTTAAGTTTGACATTGAAATTGGCTTCTTAGGTCGAATGTAAGTTTATAATTGGACTTTTATATGCTCTCTGATGAAGAGATTTGCTTTGGAACTCAAATTGGCTTCTATTTTTGCTCTCATTATTATTTTTCAATTCTTGTATGATTATGACTTCTTGTTATGGCGAGTAGCTTAATTGAAAAGACTATGAACGGATAAAGAATATTGGATGGCTGATTTGGAGCAATACTTAGAATAATTCACTCAACCTGCCTGAGTAATTTGTTTTAGTTCAAAGGTTTTGCAGTGTGGGAATCAAGATGGATTGGACTGAGTTGTTTGTTTAGAGATAACTGGTTCTTTATGCTTTCATCCAAACCAGTTCACTGATTTTGTTGTCTACATCCGGCTGATGTTTGTTTTTGTTCAATGGTGATAGTTTACACACTAAATTGACTTGAAAATCGAAGTTGATAGATTTAGGAAATGCATATGAAGTCAAGTTCTTTTAAGTGATTAGTGCCATTGATCCTTTGAATTTGTTTGCAGTCATTACTCATTGACTTTGTTTTAGTTTATTTTTTTTACAGTTGTAGGTGGATTCCTGATTATCACAATTCAATCCTTAGTAAATCATTATTGCATTTAACTAAGGCCTTAGGGAGGAAACATATTCCTCTTAAACTTGCTCTTGAGAAGAAGTAATGTTTGATTCGAGGCCAGGATATTTGGAGTCCTTCTGCGACTCTATGATTTGTGACCTGAAAATAATAGTGTTCTACTGCAGGAAAATATATTGTAAGGACCAAAGATTGGATACAAAATATTCTTTTGAGTTTTCCCACCGACATCCCCAAATTCCCCTTTGAAAGAAGTCATCATGTGATAATTTACATTTAATCTGTTAGTAATTGTGTTCAACAACCGCAGTTCAGATTAAATTTTTAGAAAATGTGAAGTGTGTAGTAAACTCGTTTCCTAATGATTAGGTAGCCACTTGCGGCAAATTATCCTCCAATTTTGCTGAATACCACTCTTCTAAATTGTTTTTCAATAAATACTCGATCAATAGTTTGCTACTTTTCATAATTTCTTATATTCTGCAGTCATGTTTCTTTTAAGTATTGTTTTATTCTTTAAATACATATTTATAATTTTAATATTTGTAAATATATCGCTATATGTTCATCATTTACATGATTTCCCAATCTGTGGAGCTACTCTTGTGGTTGCGGCTCAATTGCGGATTGAGATCAAATTACCGAAGAAAGAAGATACTAGGTTTTGCAATTTAAGGAAAAATACTAACGGAATGATTTTGGTTCTGAGAAAAAATAGAGTGACTCTATCTTGAAAAAAAGAGGAGATATTAATGTAAATTATTTGAAAGGTAGTTATACTTCTGTTTTACATTTAAGTTTAAGGGCTTTTGTGTTATATTTATTAAAGTTGTAACCTTTGGTGCAATCAATCCCTCTTTGTGAGTCCAATAAGGGCCAAATACTTGCGAAAGCAATGGTAGACAGGCCAAACATCTTCCAATTGAAGTATAAGACTCAAAGTCAATGTCAACAAAAAAGCCAAGTAGTAAAGAGGTCAATGCCTGTATTATATCATTTGCTCTTATCAGCTGTGCTACAAATAACTAGAGGATTTTATCAGATTATTATTCCAACTCTTAAGTCTTACATCTGATTATTATTGTTAACTTCTAAAGTGCCCACGACATTCAGACATCTACTATCACTGTCACTGATCAACTTTTGGTTGCTGTTAAGGGCTGTTTGTTGTGTAAGTAGTAGCTTTTAAGTTAATGGTTAGTAAAGTGGTCAAATATTTCCGTTCTTCGCCAAGTTTGGTTACTCTGTTTTCATCTCAACACTTCGTGTATCATTCAAATTATTGCAATCATACTCAGTCACTTATATGGTGAACCTTTTTTATATTGAATAATTTGGGAGCAAACAGTTGCTAGATTAATCGAAACTTGTTTACTGTGCTTACTATCTTCCTATCACAATGTTGTTGTTTTTGTATAATTAATATGAAGATATATTTCTTCTTTTTTTTCAGGTGAGGTGAAATTTATATTTTCTGAAAGGTAATCATAATGGACATCGATCTTAGGTTACCCTCTGGTGAACATGAAAAAGATAACGAGGAACCCAATGGAATCGATCATATGTTGAGTGAAGAGAAGCTCCATAATGGAGAAATAGGATGCACAAGTATGGCCGATGTTGCAGAAGAGGTCAATGACATAGGTGGGGACTTGAGTTTGCCAATTACAGAATTTAAAGATGAAACCAATCTCGAGCCACTTTCTGGTATGGAATTTGAATCTCATGGGGCAGCATATTCCTTTTACCAAGAATATGCTCGGTCCATGGGATTCAACACTGCAATACAAAACAGTCGCCGTTCAAAAACATCGAGAGAATTCATTGATGCCAAATTTGCGTGTTCTAGGTATGGAACAAAGCGAGAATACGACAACAAGTCCTTCAATCGGCCACGAGCTAGACAAAACATGCAAGACCTGGAAAACGGAACTGGCCGGCGCTCATGTTCCAAGACAGACTGCAAAGCAAGCATGCATGTTAAGAGAAAGGCCGATGGGAAATGGGTTATTCATAGTTTTGTAAAAGAGCACAACCATGAGCTCTTACCTGCCCAAGCTGTGAATGAGCAAACCAGAAAAATGTATGCTGCAATGGCCAGGCAATTTGCTGAATACAAAAATGTTGTTGTTCTGAAGAATGATTCTAAAAACCCACTTGAGAAGGGTCGAAATTTGGCTTTAGAAGCTGGCGATTCCAAGACTATGCTCGAATTTTTTACACACATGCAAAGTTTGAATTCAAACTTCTTTTATGCCATTGATCTGGGTGAGGATCAGCGCATGAAAAGTTTATTCTGGGTAGATGCCAAAAGTAGGCACGACTATGTCAATTTCTGTGATGTCATCTCACTTGATACTACCTATGTTAGGAACAAATATAAGATGCCTCTTGCAATTTTTGTCGGAGTGAACCAACATTATCAATTCATGTTGCTTGGCTGTGCTCTGCTATCAGATGAAAGTACGGCTACTTATTCTTGGTTAATGCAAACCTGGCTGAAAGCAATGTGTGAACAAGCTCCAAAAGTTATTATCACCGATCAAGATAGCGCCATGAAACTAGTTATTTCGGAGGTGTTTCCAAATACTCGCCACCATTTCTTTTTGTGGAACATATTGGGGAAGGTGAATGAAAACCTGAGCCAAGTTATCAAACGGAACGAAAACTTTATGGCGAAGTTTGAAAAATGCATCTTTAGATCATGGACTGATGGTGATTTTATAAGAAGATGGTGGGAAATGCTGGACAGATTTGAACTCAAAGATAATGAAGTAATGCAATCACTTTATGAAGATCGTGAATTGTGGGCACCGATCTACACAAGGGAGTCGATTTTGGCTGGGATGTCAACAGCTCAGCGTTCTGAGAGTGTGAGCTCTTATTTTGACAAGTATGTGCATAAGAAGACAACTGTGCAAGAGTTTATAAAACAGTACGAAGTTGTTCTACAAGACAGGTATGAAGAGGAAGCAAAAGCAGATTCAGATACATGGAACAAGCAGCCAGCTTTGAGATCGCCATCGCCTTTGGAAAAGGGCGTTTCAGGAATCTACACAAATGCAGTATTCAAAAAATTTCAAACAGAAGTGTTGGGAGTAGTTGCTTGTCACCCGAAAATGGAAAGCCAAGATGAGACCAGTGTTAGTTTTCAAGTCGAGGATTTGGAAAAGCGGCAAGATTTTACTGTGTTATGGAATCAGTTAAGGTCAGAAGTTTCGTGCATTTGCCGCCTATATGAATACAAAGGTTATCTTTGTAGACATGCTCTTGTTGTTCTTCAGATGTGTCAACAATCTGCCATTCCTTGTCAGTACATTTTGAAGCGGTTTACCAAAGATGTGAAAAACCGGCATTTTTTGGGGGAAGAACCGGAGCTATGTCAATCGAGAGTGCAAAGATACAAAGATTTGTGCCAAAGGGCAGTGAAATTGAGCGAAGAGGCATCGTCGTCTCAAGAGAGTTATCATGTTGTGTTTCGTGCTTTTGAAGAAGCTTTTGGGAATTGTGTTAGTGCAAATAATACTAACAAGACTCTTTTGGAAGCTGGTACCTCGGCTGCTCATGGACTGCTTTGTATTGAAGATGATAATCATAGTAGAAGTGTGAACAAGACAAATAAGAAAAAGAATCCAGCCAAGAAAAGAAAGGTCAGTAGCAGATGACATTTGTGATGCACATTTAACTAATGATTTTTTTTTTACCATTACTGAGTTCTTTTAGCTGCAGGTAAACTCTGAGCAGGAGGTTTCAAATGTTGCAGCAGGAGACAGCTTGCAACAAATGGTTTGCTCATTCCTAGACCCTTATCCTATATACACTCATAGACCTGTATGTTTATACAGCTTGTTTTTTTTGTGCTGTTGTAGGACAAAATAAACTCAAGAGCTGTGACACTAGATGGCTATTATGGAGCACAACCAAGTGTGCCTGGAATGGTATGATGTGATTTAAAGTTATCCAATGGCCGAATACATCAAGGCATCCCTGAGCTTGCACCTAAACGCCTATTTGTCTCCTGAACTTTCAGAAGTTCCAAATAACCCCCTTAACTTGAAAAAAGTGTTACACTTCCTCAATGCCACGTGTCAGTTTATGGTTGGTATGACTTCACAGAGATATCATATTTTTCGGGTTTTTCTCCCTCCAATCAGAAGCTCACATGTGGCATTGCGGGGAAAACTAGGTTTTTACGGACAAGCTCAGGAGGGGGGGTCTCGATGTATTAAGCCAAATCCAATTGACAACAATACAGATTAATTTTAGCCTTTTTTTGTGTATCTTTTTAGGTGCAACTGAACTTAATGGCACCAAATCGGGGGGATAATTTCTATGGAAATCAACAGACTATTCCAGGGCTGGTAAGTAATATTATATTGATAATCAATCTTATAGTCAATACTAGGTGCTTGAACTATTGTTAAGATGCTGGAATTAAAACATGTTACACGTTTGTAGGGACAACTAAATTCAATAGCTCCAACTCCAAGTCACGATGGTTACTACACCCAGCTGGTATTTCATATTGTTTTCTGATTTTCTCGCTAATTCAGGAGAGATAAAAAATAACATCTGTTGATTTTGCAGGGGCAGATGGATTTCTTTCGCACGCCAAATGGTTATACATACGGCTTTCGAGTGAGTTATCTCTTCATAATATTCTCTAGGAAAGAGAATCTAACTTCACTTTCAGATCATACTTATGGTTTCACTTCTTTAACTTCTTAACAGCCAGATGACTCGAATGTGCGAACTGCCCTGCTTCATGATAATGCATCCAGACATGCATGAAAGACGAATTTTTACGATTTAATGGTAAATTCATATTAAGATAAAGAAAAGAATTTTCTTGAATAATGTTGCCAATGGTGTAGGATAAGAATGTCTTACTTTGTCTAGGTGACGTGGAAGATATATTTTTTGCTCTGTTGTGTAGCAGAGAAGGTTACATAAGCTGAAGTTATCTGTAGAGTTATTATGCAAGATGGGGCAGGATTAGATTGAAAGAAGAAAAAATATCCATTGCCTTTGTAAGATAAAGATAGAGTAGCAAACTGTTGCCTTGGCGGGCTATTATGATAGTTAAAAGCTAGTTTATTCAACCCGGGATGCAATCCCTCATTGTATAGGTTATTTTTTGTATTTGACTGCTGTTATTGTGATGGTCAATGTTAGTTTTATTTTAGTCCTATTTTAGCTTGAATTTACATAGTTTAGTTAGTTATGCTGTTATAAAACCAAGCCCAAGCTAATATCTCGTTGTCATGTCAATTATATCTAAATTGGATTTATATTTTATAGTATAAGTTAATTTTTCATTATTGCGGATGGTTGCACCATTATTAAAATAGTAAGGTGTTTGGTACGCCACATGTTCTGAAATCTGTAATGGATTGGCTGGTTCTAATTCCGAACCGGCTATGTGTCTAGTTGGTTTAACAAAAATAGCAAATTCGGAAAAAACCGTCTAAACCAGGGGAAACTGGTAAACCGGTTACTACCCTGTTTCATCCTAAAAACATTTTTCATCCCGCTTCTTCATTTTCTGATCAATTACGATGATGTTTCAATAAAATGGACATGAAAGAGATACAGTCCGTTCAAGAAAGAATGAAATTTATTCTTTTATAGGATTATTATGTTTGTAATTATGCGTGTTTCATTTTATTTGATTTAAAATATATTATATTATATTTTAAATTATTGATGTAGTATAACTTATATTACATGTTTAATAATAAATTATTAATATTTTTAATATATTTTAGGAAAATTTAGTTCGACCACTGAATTAATCGAGGAAATCTTAAATATATTATCATCTCCATTCATCGGTTTGATGATCGATTCAAGTTTGAAAATCCTGATTTGTAATTAAAATTTTAAGATGTGATTTTAAATGTTTATAAAGAAAAATACCATTTCGAACTCTTAATTTTTATTTTTATTCAAATTAATGTTTCACAGCACATAAAACTAATATTGAATGTATATAACTTTTTATTGAACATTGTATCTAATATTCATAATTTTACATACAAATTTGTTTGATAAATATATAATTTCCATGAACTAGAAATAAAACTCATTAAAACCAATATACTTATAACACAGTTAATGAGTATAAGCCACTATGGATATTAGCTCTCGGGTCATGTTATGACTTGTGAGCCAGAAAATATTTGGAACCAAAACAAAATTAGTATTGATAAATTACTATTAATTCTAATTTAATAAAAAAATTGTAATAAAAATAAAAAAAAGTAGGTAAATACGGTAAACATCAACAAAATAACACTATTAATTAAATTATACAACTAAATTCATTCAATTACAATTTTAAATTCTGCTAAGCATTACATAACGCTTAACCGAATGTAAAAGTATAACATATGATCAATAAAGTTATTGTCAATTTACATATAAATTTCAAGTTTAACTCGTAAAACTTCAAACTGTTCAATTACAATCATAGAAACAAGTTTGGATCGAACCGAATGAAGTCAACCCCGTAAATAGGTTAGTAATGTTTCCTCCTATAATACAAAACCTAACCAAACCTAATAAATGGTTGACCCAATTCGCGTCTCGGCTACCCACCAAAAACTCCCATAGCCTTCGGGTTCATCCTCCCGCAACCTGTCGATCCCCTCTTTTTTTCTCAGATCACTCCTCAAATCTAAACCAATTTGGTTTACTCATTCATTGGGACGCCATTGCTCTAACCGGTTCGCCCAATCTCAGTCAGTCTCTCCACCAAGTATGATTTTTTCTTCCCCTGTTATATTTCGTTTCTGCTAATCTTTCAAATTTCAATTTTGTATGATTATGAAATTCATCTGTTGAATCTATTTTATGATACCTGAATTTTGTTATAATTACCAGAATTAAGCTTCGAAGTAGAATGGAGTCACCGAAATTAGGGCTTAAACGAGACATAGGATGGAACCATTGCGAATCGTTGAACGAAGGAAAAAGAGAACATATTAAGTGTAAATACTGCGGTAAAGTGTTTAAAGGAGGTGGAATTTCAAGGTTCAAGGAGCACCTCGCCGGCAGGAGAGGTGGTGGCCCGGCGTGTCAAAGTGTTCCTTCCGATGTGAGTCTCTTAATGGGGCAAACTTTAGATGCTTTATCTGTTAGCCAAAATGCAATACAGCGAAAGCAATCTCTTGTTTCAGAATCAAATGATCAAATCCAAGGCCAAGGCTTTGAGAGTCCTCCTCAAGTTCTAACGCCAAATCAAGCCATACTTCCTTCTCCTAGTACACGCCAAAAGAGAGACACTGCTTGGATGTATTGTCAAATGATCAAAACCGAGGATAGGGTTCATATCAAATGTAATTACTGCTCTAAACTGTTTAAAGGTGGTGGAATTTTCAGGTTCAAAGAGCATCTTGCTGGTCGACGTGGCTCTTCGCCTATTTGCAATAATGTTCCTCCCGACGTTCGTTCGTTTATGCAGCAGAGTTTGAATGAGGTTTTTGGAAGGCAAAAGAAGAAGCAAAAAGTGAACAATGTTGGTTCTCCCGCTGCTATAGAACAACTTGTTAACATTCCGGTTGAAAGTGGTTGTGATTATGATAATGATAATGATGATGAATATTGTGTTGATGTTTCGGGAGCCCTTGAACCCAATCTCAACGAGTCATTGGACGAGGCGAAGTTGGATTCGAGGAAGATCGAAAGAAGTAAGATTTCTGCTGCCATTTCCGATCCTCAAAATGCTGTTGCTTTGAAAATAGTAGAGAATCCAATTCACTTGGCCATTGGACGGTTTGTATATGATATCGGTGCGAATCTCGATGCATTGGATTCTGTTTATTTCCAACGGTTGATCGATTCGTTTTCCTCTAGAGTGCCAGGGGTAACAGCGCCCTCACACCACGAACTTCGAGGTTGGATATTGAAGAATTTAGTGGAAGAAATAAGGGACGATATCAATCAGCATCGGAAAACATGGGCTAAGAACGGTTGTTCGATCATGATCGAAGAACGCAACACCGAATGCGGTAGAACCGTGTTAAACTTCTTGGTAAATTGCTCTCAAGGAACTGTTTTCCTCAAATCTGTGGATTCTTCGAGTGTCCTTTACTCCATGGATGCTCTTTACGCGTTTGTTAAACAGGTAATCGAAGAAGTGGGTGTCGCTAATGTTCTGCAAGTGATTACGAACAACGACGAGCACTATAACGTTGTCGCCAAAAGATTGATGGAAACTTTTCCTTCCATCTTTTGGGCTCCTTGTGTTTTCTGTTGCGTTGACCTAATTTTGGAGGATTTCGGGAAGCTGGAGTGGATAAACGCCGTTATCGAACAGGCAAGATCGGTTACGAGATACGTCTACAATCACAGCGCAGTTTTGAATCTAATGAGAAGGTTTACTTTCGGCAAAGACATCGTCCAACAAGGTTTAACTCGTTCTGCAACTAACTTCACAATGTTGCAAAGATTGGCTGATTTTAAGCTCAATTTACAGACTATGGTTACTTCACAGGAGTGGATGGACTGCCCTTATGCGAAGCAACTAGGAGGATTGGCAATGCTTGATATTATAAGTAATCGGTCGTTTTGGTCTTCGTGTATTTTGATTATTCGTTTGACTAGTCCGCTTTTACAAGTTTTGGGAACGGTGAGCAGTAAAAGGAAAGCAGCGATGGGGTATGTTCTTGCAGGAATGTATCGAGCGAAAGAAACGATTAAGAGAGAACTTGTAAAGAGAGACGATTATATGTTCTATTGGAATATGATTGATCAGAGGTGGAACCAGCAACAGCATCCTCCTCTGCTTGTTGCTGGTTTCTTCCTTAATCCGAAGTTCTTTTATGGCATCGGTGAAAATACGCATAGTGAGATGAGGTCGAGCGTGTTTGATTGCATAGAGAAGCTGGTTCCTGATTCAGAAGTTCAAGATAAGATTGCTAAAGAGCTAACTTATTACAAGGATGCTGTTGGAGATCTTGGGAGGAAGATGGCGATTAGATCACGCGACACTTTGCTTCCTGGTAAGAAGATTTCGTTAGATTAATGTTTCTGCACCATAGTAGTCAAAGGCGCGCCTAGGCTCACGGGCGAGCCTTTGCGCCTTTAGGGTTTTTAGGCTAATTTTTGCGCCTAGAGCGCCACAAGGCGTGCCTAGGCGGCCAAAAAGCTCAAGGCGCGGCCTTGCGCCTTGACTACTATGTTCTGCACTTGTTAAAATGAGTGTTTCCTTTAGGGCGGTTTGGGATTGCTTTCGTAGGCTGATGTCTCGAAAAGCTCCTTTTTCGAGCTTTTTCAGGTTGCTTTCCCGAAAAGCTCCGGAAATAAATAGCAAGCAGACCCTAATTAATTAGTATTAAGAGTCAAAATCCTTTGTCCAATGCCAAAATATGTTATTCTGTGAAAAGCTTATGAGTGGAGCTTTTCAAGACAGCAACTGTGATAGCAATCCCAAACAGGCCCTAATTAGTTGAAGGAAAACTTGTGAAAATGATAAAAGTAGTTATTGGGAGCATATATAACCACTAAAATGCCTTGGTCGGTGAATAACTATAAATTGCTGCTCTATCAAACTTATTTTTCTTGTTTTATATTAGATTTGTAATAGAAATATGTTTTCATTATCTCATTAACACTGTGTTTTGAATGGTTTTGGTTAATTGTGCCTTTGTTTTAGCTGAATGGTGGACTACATATGGCGGAGGCTGTCCGAATTTGGCACTTTTGGCTGTTAGAATACTGAGTCAAACTTGTAGCTCAATCGGGTGTAAGCTAAATCATATTCCTTTCGAAAAGGTATATGCCACTGCAAACTGCCTGGAGCGGAAAAGACTCAGTGATCTTGTTTTTGTGCAGTACAATTTACGGCTCAGAGAAATGCAAGTATCGAAAACCAGTTTAAATTTGATTACTGTCTATAATATAAGCTCACTAAACCTTTTATGTTCAAATCTTCAGGAATGATGAAAACAAAAACCAGAGTTTGCCAGACCCGATTTCATTTGATAATATTAGCATTGTTGAAGAATGGATTATGCAAAATGAACTCTGTTTAGCGGACTATGAAAGCTCGGATTGGATGTCTTTGGTTCCGGCTTCTTCTCACAGTGTACCAGTTCCAGAACCAGTTGATGAAACTGATGACGTGGGAGTTGGTAATTGCAGTTTGGTCCTTTAGAATTACAAATTTTAAAAACTGTAGCAACTCTATTCTTAAGCTATAACTATATTACTGCTTGATATCAGGTTTTACTGATTCTGAGATTTTTGATGGGCTGAAGGACTACAAGGAAGTTAAATAGCAAGTAGATAAACAAACTGGTGTACATAGAAATCGCGCTGGATAAAGGTATCGACTCGGCTGTTTCTGAAGCTGCAATTCTCTTTTATGATAATGAATTTTACTGAAAATAACCTATTCGAGTTTTATTAGTGCGGTCTTTCCGTGCCTATAGAACCTTCATCACGCGAATCTGATTTGTTTTAACAGGGCAATTGCTTTTAAGGGATTATTCTTATGTCGTTTTTTTAGATCCCTTTAATTTAGTATTACTTGCTAATAGTTTTTATTTTAATATGCTGAAAATAGTTTGACTGGTAACTGGAGAATGAAGGTAGTTTATACTAGCTAATGGTGAACTGCATTTGATTTTCAAACTATTTAGAATGGTTTTTTTGGTATTAAATGCATCTCTCCAAAATTGTTATTGTTGCTTTCATCTATGTCTGTTCTTGACTTTGAGAATGTTTGCATTTTTACAGAAATGTCATCTTTCAACGTGTTAGTACCGAATTACATACAAAAAAAGTTTCAATTGTGTTTGCATTGTTTTGTTAGCATTTCATGATTCTCGTTTTTCATTAAGTAGTCAATTTCTCATTGATAAACTTAAATACTTGCATTAATATGATTAATATCAACATGCTTGTTTGAAACACTGAAAATTTAAAATATCTAATTCAAGTAGCTCTAGAATAGTTTGTTTTTCTTTTTAGATAACTTATCGGTTAAGCATCCATCTCTTGGTTTCTTGATAGCTCGGATACGTTGCAAAGAACAAGTGATACCAAAGCCCAATAAAGATCCTTATTATTAGAGGCCCACCAAGCCCTATTCACGTTAAAAGTCCACCAGGCCTTGGCTCCACAAACATCATCGCCGAGGCACCACCATCGTCGAGACATAGCCTCGGCATAACCCTCGCTGACCTACTTCACTAACTCTCTCCATTATCGCATTAAATACAACTGCCAAGAAGCAGGGAAATATTTAATGCTCCGATGGCGGAAAAGACTCTTAGACGGCCTGCCTCTTGGATAGAACCTTTAAGTGGGCCCTGCTTGTCATTATCACTTGGATTACTATAAATAGCTAACCATTCTAACATTTTAGAGGTAACTGTTACACCCATTCAATACTCATCTATTCCGACATCCGAAAATCTAACTTTAGCATCGAAGGTTCTTCGCCGGAATTCAACCCCCGGCTGAAGACTTGCATTGCAGGGATACAAGAGATGTCGAAGGCCGCATACAACCGTGGACACCATCCGCTAGTATCAAATTGGTGCGGTGAGCGTGGAACCAACCAAAATCCCAATGGCTACTCCTCCAAACAAGCTAACCAAACCCCCGCAGACCCCAGGAACCATCTTGTTTTTGGATACGCTAGAACCTGGCAACAAAGCTGGAACCTCGGCTCCGGTCATTCAGATTCCTTCATCGCGAGCAGGGGAAGCGCCCACTTCCACTTGGCATGAAACGTTTGAAGAGAGGAGGAAAAGAAAAGCTACGGAAAGAGACGTTGTGGCAATGCTTGTTAAGCAAGGTGAGCAACAAAATGTGGCTATGGCTCTTATGCAGAACATGATGAATGAGATTTTACACTCTCGGAGAGAAGAACAAGAGCTGCTCCGAAGCATATGTAGAGAAAGGCAAATCGTGACATCGGAAACACGGCGCCCTTCGTAAGGGTCCCAATCTATGGCTAGCCAAAGTCGTTCACGCTATACCTACAACCGCCCCACGACTTCGGAGGAGTGGCGAGCAGCGGCGGACAAGGGAAAGGCGAAGGTGGAGGTTTCCAGGTCGAGAGTCGATGAGCAGTCCCGACGCGGTAGCCAGAGCCCGACGAGTGAGAGTAGAGGAATGTCATCGTCAAGGGGCAGCGAAGGCAGCTCAGCCGAGTCGAGGCGAAGGAGAGCGGTTAAGATCTCGCCCTGCCGAGAGGACCTTGGTGCCGCAGTCGCTAAGAGGGTTGACGCGTTGTTCGCGGAGAGAGGGATAGAAGCTGCTATACCAGATATTGCTGGGACAGCTTCGTCGTATTGTGCCCACATCCGTGTGGAGAAATTCTATAGAGGATTCAAGCAACCTCGCCTGCGGGAATACTCGGGAGTGGGAGACCCTACCGCACACATTCGCTATTACCGCCAATTTATGGAGCTAGCCGACGCGACGGATGCCATGCTTTGCAAGTTGTTCCCCACCACACTAATCGCACTTGCGACCCATTGGTTTGAGAGCCTAAAACCTGGGTCAATAACGGGCTTTGACATGATGGCAAGGAGTTTCGCCCTTTATTTTGTCACGTCTATACCACCCAGCCACCATGACCTGCAAATGATTCGACAGAAGGTGGAGGAACCCCTCGCTGAGTTTGTCGAGAGATTCCAGAAGGTGGCCCTCGAAGTCGGGGATTGTAACATTAACGTAGCGGCTGATGCGCTTGCGAGAAATTACTGCAGCACAGATCTAGCCAAGGACATCTCTACTGAGAGGTCCACCACCCTGGCGATGCTAATGCAGAAGGCGCGAAAGTGGGTACGGTGGGAGATCCAGAAGAGATACACCAAGCATATCGAAGCAATCGCAAGGGAAGAGCCGGCGAAGTGACGAGACTTTGGAAGGCGGGAGCAAGACCAGAGGCAAACCTTCAAGAAGGAAGGACCCCAGCGAGAGGCTGAGGATCTTGTCCCACTCAATGCCATGACGCGGAAAGTTTTCGATGGATACTAGTAGCTTCATGAATGTCATGACGCGGAAAGTTTTCGATGCAATCGGGGGAAACCCAAACCACCTAGCATTCCTCCAAGCCCTGTTAATAGGACTTGGAGGTCACGTGGTGGCGGTTTGCGGATCGGTCAGCCTTACCATAGCATTGGGGGAGATGGGCCCCCGATGGAAATCAAGGGCAGAATTCCTGATAGTAGACATCCCGCTACATTATAACATAATCCTTGGCCGCCCCTTGATCATTGGATTGGAAGAAGTCATTAATCTCCGCTACCTAACGCTTCAAATCCCTACTTAGCAAGGAATAGCCACCACAAGAGGGAGCCAACAGGCCGCCCAAGAGACATACTTAATGTCCCTTAAGGCCGAACCATCAATAGTGGAGGAGGGCTCAGAAAACAAATGCATGACCGAACCGGCTGATGTCATGGTAGCCGTTACCTTAGGAGAAGGAAGGCAGGTGCACATGTTCGAGGTATTACAGGAGGAAATGAAAAGTGAAATCTTGGCGGTCCTACGAACACGAGTGGGGTCATTCGCATGGGCGTCAGAGGATATAACAAGAGTTAGGCCCGGGTGGCAGAGCATCGGCTAAACGTCATGCATAACGCCAAGCCTGTTAAACAAAAAAGGAGAAACCATGCGCATGAGAGGCAGAAGGCCATATTAGAAGAAATCGCTCGGTTTGCTGAAGGCGGGACACATAAAAGCGGTTCAGTATCCCAAGTGGATAGCCAATGTTGTGTTAGTCAAGAAAGCGAACGGAAAATTCAGAATGTGTGTCGACTTCACAGATTTAAACAAAGCTTGCCCGAAAGATAGCTACCCCTCCCCCAACATCGACATGCTGGTAGATGCAATAGCCGGATACGCCATATATTTAATGTTAGACGCCGTGTCAGGATACAATCAAATACCCATGGCTGAGGAGAGCAAAGAAAAAACTTCATTTACCACGCATGAAGGGATTTACTGTTATAATGTCATGCCCTTCAGCCTTAAAAACGATGGAGCAACCTACCAAAGAATGGTCAATGACATTTTCGGAAGCATGGTGGGGAAGGAGGTAGAGCTATACGTTGACAACATTATAGTAAAGAGCAAAGTCGAAGGAGAACACACGGTAGACTTAGCCAAAGTGTTGTCCCTCTTGGAACAATATCGGCTGAAGCTCAACCCTGAGAAATGCGCATTCGGTGTGACCGGAGAAAAATTCTTAAGATACCTGGTATCGCAAAGGGGAATAGAGGCCAACTCTGACAAAATCAAGGCGGTACTGGAGCTTAGCGATCCAAAGAGTGTAAAAGATGTAAGCGGCTTAATGGGAAACTCAATGCCTTGGGCAGATTCGTCTCTTGTGCCGCCCGACGTTGCATACCCTTTTACAAAGCGTTAAAAGCCAAGAGGTTTGTGTGGGGTCAAGATTGCAGCAAGGCGTTCGCGGACATTAAAGCTTTCCTAGTTTCCCCACCACCGCTCAACCAGCCAATCCTGGGCCAGCCACTCTACCTATACTTGAGTACTTCGGCGGAAGCATTAGGCATGGTTCTCATCAAAGGAGGGGGAGACCAATTCACGGTCTACTATGGAAGTCGAGCCCTAAAAGGAGAAGAGGCTAGGTATGGCCGAATGGAGAAAATGGCGTTCGACGTGGTGGTCGCGTATCGAAAATGGCACCACTACTTCCAGGCTCATACAATCATTGTGCGAACTGATTTGTCGTTGAAAAAGACACTCCAGCGATCCAAGTCCTTTGGCCACATGGCTGAATGGTCCATTAAGCTCGCCGAATTCGACATTCGTTTCGAGCCCAAGACGGCGATTAAGGCTCAGGTGCTGGCTGACTTCGTCTAGGAGGCGTAATTGCCGCAAGAAGCCCCTGAAGAGAAATGGCGAATGTTCATAGATGGAAGTTCTAATAGTACAATTGCGGGCATAGACATCTTCATTCAAGGGCCAAAGTGCATCGCAATTAGGGGTGTTCATCGGTTGGTTCGGTTGAATAACCGAACAAAACCAAATAAATCGACAACCGAATGGTTAAAAAAATACAAACCGAAATCGAACCGAAGTAAAAAAGCAACCGAACCGAACCAATGTATTAGATTCAGTTGGTCGGTTCGGTTATTTCGGTTTTATTTTATTTATTTTTCCTATTATTTATCTTTACTAATTCTTACTATAATATTTTGTTATGCACATTAATTTACTCTATTTTTTTAAAAAAATTTATAAATTGAAATAAAAACAAGATTTTTCCGACTTGTTAGTAAGTACTGGTCTTGTAAAATTATAATAAAACAAACTAACATTCATTATTAATAAGTAAATTTCAATTAAACGAGAAATAAAAATTTTGGCAGGATCAATATGTTAAATGCATTTCCATAATATTTAGTATTGGTATTGCAAGTGACGTGGAGATTGAGGCGGTTTCGATATAGATTTTAAAAAATAATTTTATAATTTATAAAAAATTAGTTTTTCATAAATATTTTCATTAATCGGTTGGTTCGGTTATATCGGTTTATTATTAACAAAAACAGAAATGATCAAAATCACCGAAAATATAAAATTAATAACCGACACTGAATCATTTAGATCGAATAACCAAACCGAAAAATCGAATTACATTGGTTCGGTTGGTTATTTCGGTTCGGTTTTTGAACATCCCTAATCGCAATAAGGCAAGCAGCGAGATTAGACTTTAATGCCTCTAACAACGCGGCGGAGTATGAAGCGTTGATATACGGGCTAGAAATCATCAAGGCTTTAAAACCTGAACACGTAAATAGCAAGTTACCAGTCCAAAAATGTTGGCTCACTAAATAGCGTTATAATCACAGATCCAATGATTATACACAATCTTGTTAACCCCGAAACTACTCTTAAAGTCAACTTGAAAGCATATAACTTCATTAATATAAGTGACGCAAGATGAAATACTCGTTATGACACATAGACATATCATAAACTTTGAATTAGAAAGTATAAGCAGAAATTAAAGTAAAGTTGTAAGGTATGCAAGTGAAAGCTAAAGTTGATCAAACCATATCCACTCTTTAATGGGAGTCGTCAATTCCCGTAATTCCTGTGTCTACTTTGAATTCGGTCTAGACTCGTATAGAACCTACATTAGGATGCTATTCCTTGTGAATATTGAACAAATGAATGTTGAAGAATAGAAACTTTTATTGATAAATGCTTTGCAATTACTCTCCTACAACAATCGCTCGGATTTGTGGAGAAATCTAGTGATTGAAACAAGAATTGAATCACTTATACATTTTTGTCTCTAACACTTTGAACTTAGCGAAATCTATATAACTTTCACTCTCTATTTATCATATCATTTGCTACTGCTTACGGAACCATCGATGCACGAAATTGGTTAATTTGAACCTCTATTTATAGAGTGTGAAAGGTTGCGTTTACCCAAACAAATAGTCATGTCCATTGGTGAAAGGTTGCATCATCTTCAATGTGATTGTACGCAAGCTTTCATCCTTATCTTCAATGGATAGGCACCAATGAGCGGGCGACATAGAGCGGTGAGCTGAGAGCGCGCGGAGATGAGAAGCGCGGTCCACCGGGGTGTTTTAAAAAAGGTGCACCGGGTCAAGGACTAGAAAAAAGGTTTGAAAGAGAGAGCGAAAATGTTTTATAGATTGGTTCGAATCCGAATCCTCCATCTCTTAGTGTGGAGTCGCCACCTGGATTAGCTCTTTCCAAGAATTAGAGTCTTGTGAGGCTTAACGTCTGGGGGATGGCCCACCAAGAAACAGAGATTTGGGTTCAGGATAAGTTGCTTATTTCTTACGTGATCACATTATATTACATCTACAGAAAACCGTATTTTCTTAATTATGTATAGTTTCACTTAGGTCATTTTTAGACTTTATATGCATGATTCAAGTATTGCAAAATAATAAACCATTCACAAAGAGGAATAATAAACCATTCACAAGGCAATAAATAAATGCGGAAAGTAAATGCAGAAAATAAAAATTACAAGGCTTCCAAAAATTGGGGGATGCAACCACCCGCTAACCTATTAATTACATTTCCTCAAAAATATGTGCAATACTCGAAGGAAAAATAAAATCCTAAACATACATCTAACCTGCATCCACAAAGGTTAACACAAGAAATATCACATATGTTCGATTTGATTTTAGCGAGGCCCGTGTGGCCTAATTAAAACATCGACGGTTTAAAGTTGTTATTTTAAATAAAAATTTGTTCATTTTTATTTACACGTATGTTGATCAATTTTATTAGTGAAAATGATCGCATGGCATAAGGTGAGGTCTGTTATCCGGGAATAATTTTAATTCCCTTCGTTGGGGTATTCTAACATACAAATTGAGAAATAAAAGATGAAGAAGAAGAATATTACAACATTTACAATAATAATGAATGAAATAATTTCTAGGTCCACAAATAAAATCAAAAAAAGTTGAAGTAGACGATGAGTATGGAATTCGTAATTCTAAGAACTCAGAGACTTACCCTTGCAGTATGAATCCACTTTGGCGTATCTGTTCGATCCCTGGGAGCGTTCCTCATTCGTTTTTGTCATTATTGTGGTTTAATGTGGAAGAATATGTGTTTATTTATCCAAAAAGGTAATCAGACTCAAGTTCTAAATTTGTTTTAGACCCGAGGATATCTGAGGATATTTTTAGAAAAATAGATGAAAAAATTGGATTTTAAGATGAAGAAGTTTGGAATCCAAAAATTTTTTCATCCAAGAAAATGTTAGAAGAAAAGAAAGTATTTGTTTATGTTTTGTTTTATCTGAGAAAGAGAATTTTTCTCTCAAATTTCCAGCCCCCTTCAATTCAAAAAAGTCTGACTATTTGGCGAGCTTACCAGCTAGTCTAGCGAGCTTGCAAAATAATTTGGTGAGGCAAGCCTCGCCAGAGGGTCTGGTGAGCTCGCTAGACTACCTGGCTAGCCTCGCCAGGGCCTGGCGTTGTTTGCCAGGTCCCTAGCGAGCCTTGTCAGGGCCTAGCATGGTTCGCTAGTCCCTTGGCGAGCCTCGCCAGGGCCTGGCGTGGTTCGCCAGTCCCCCGGAGAGCCTCGCCAGAGTTTGGCAAGGTTTGCCATGCCTTCTGGCGAGCCGTGCCTTGCCAAATATCGGCGAGGCAAGCTCCGAATCCAGTTTCGGTGATGTTTTCGAATATTTTGTATACTTTCATATTTTTTAGTTAATTTCTGAATTAAAGGAGAAAAATTAGAAAAATCCTTTTAATTCAAAGACGAGGAAGACTCCCATTTGAAGATCGTCGGATGGTCGAAAAATGTGTGATTCGAGGATAAATATCCCAAAAAGCCATCATCATTGAATGCGCGAGCTAGTACAAAATCTCATGCTCACAGCTGTCCCTTGTATGATCATCAATGGTTGTATAACTAGTATGATCACACAAAATGAGCAGAGGGATAAAGAGAATACCTGACTGGTGTGGTGGGTGACTTCTTGTTCCCAATTGGTGATAACATAGGCCTTCCCTTCTAGTGTTATGTCTTCATAGGGTTATACATTTCTTTCTTCGGGATCCCTTAGGTACTTGGTGCCCCTTGTGGGCAGGTCGACCATTTCTTTTTACAGTGTCCCTTTAGTGGTTGGAAACCATTTTATTCTTCGGTTGATAAATGAGACTATTTTCTTCTTCAGCCATCGAGATAATCGTTCCCTTCTTCGGTTATGTTTTAAGTTAACTTGTATCCTGTGACAAGTTAGAAAGAGATGAGGTTAATACATTTTATGATGAATGTTTTAATTATTTGATTGAGTTTATGCGAAGAAAAAATTTTTTCCCCTTCAATCAAAAATTAAACCATGGTAAGTAAATAAGTTTAATAGAAATCCGAGGATGTCTCAAAAATTGCTCCATTATTTTGTGATGTCACAATGTTGACTTTAGGCTTAAGTGGGCCATCATCTTGTTTATAGGTTCCTCATGTGGAGGTGGGGGTTCTTGTTTATCAGGATAGTGTTGCCCTAGTTCGGCATCATTTTTGCCTATAAATGTCATGATGCGAATGTAATGTTTGCATTATTTTATGCATGAAAACAATGTTTATCATATGATGTATATTCGTCTATTGTAGGCGTCGTGGGCTTCATCCATTGAGGATCCTTCTCTTGTGCTGGTGCAAGGTTACCCCTAGGGTTTGTCTTATTGGGGATTCCATGGGTGACTTCAACAGAGCGACGACCATGGGTTCATTGAATCAGATTCGAGTTCAAAACTTTGATCTGGTATGAGGAGAGTCTGGATGAGTCGTTGATCCCACATTGTGTCGGTGATGATCGCTTGGAAGCCATTTGCCTGAAGTGTTGGAGGTATAAAATGTCACGTAACGTTCTAATGATGAGATTATGAATTTGACATCGGTTCTAATTTATGCATAGATCACCCTTGCTGGTTTTCAATCTATCGAGCCTTATCCTAATTTTTTCCTGGACCGCCCTTTCAAGTTTTCAATCCAGTAGACTCATTTTTTCTTTATTCTCATTTTTTCATTTTTTTATTTTGATGTTTACTTGCGACATTCTACCATTAGCATGCAAGCAATCAAGATAAGCATATGCATAAAGATTCAGCAAAAAGGACAATTCATTAATGAACTTAACAGGGGTATAATTGTTTCAAATGATTAAACTCCTGCCATCAATTAGCCCTTTTAGGTTTTCTAACCAATGTTGTTCTCTCGATGTCCTAAGTTTTGCCTGATTCGCCCTTTTCGGGTTTCCAACTCAGCAGAGTATTCTTTTTGTGTTTTAAAAATAGGCCGTAATTTTTTCTCAACTAACAGAGTGTTAATTGACAGGCTAAATATAAATTTATTTTATTTTGTTTGTACTACTTTTTAGAGATTTATTTCTTTCACCTATGCATGATAGCAATTGTGTAAGACTTGGTTGATTTGGTAGATCAGTCACCGTCCATGTCCATGACTTCATTTGTTGTCTCATTCAGCATTTCTGATCGATTGGTTGGTGCTCGCATCGCTTTACTGGCTTGAGGTGTATGTGATGATGAGTCTTGATCATCGGTGTTTCATGTGACGATTACCCCACAAATAGTAGCAAATCATGTGAAGAAACTGTTAACGTGTTCAACGATCTGACTCCTTTTTATCTTTAGAATTGACTTTTGTTTGACTATCCCATAAATGATGGTGATCCATGTGATGAAGCTGTTAACGTATTCAACGATTGCACCATTTGTTTAGTCTTAAAAATGGTGGTGATGGAGTTGTTGACGTGTTCAATGATCCGACTCCTTCTTTGTGGCATTGCACCAATTATTTGGTCTTATGAATAGAGTTGTTGACCTGTATAATGATCTGACTCATTCTTTGTGGCATTGCGCCGGTTGTTTGGTCTCAACTTTCTTGGTTGACAATTTGGCCTTATTCTAGCTCTGATCCTTTTAATCTTTGCATGAGTCAGTGGACGTTTCATGCTTGGAGATCTTTCCATTGATCTTTCATCCTTGTAGGATAGAGCAATTGCTATCAGGTGTTGTCTAAGTACATGTATTTGTTTCTCACTTTTCTCCCAAGAGTCAAATCATTTGAATTTATTATGGGGAATCCATTTATACCCAAATTAATTTCATGAATTGATGTGTCACGTATGCTAAAAACATTATGTATATGTTTATGAGAATGCGTGATGTCATTGATAAAATATCAAGCAAATAAACAATGTTCAATTTATTCAAAAATAATTTAAAAGAAGCCTCATAGGCTAAGTAGCTAAATGCTAATTTATAACATCATCATCTTTCGGTGTTAATACCCTCCAGACATATCCATGGATTCGAAATGCTCCATCCGTTCCACCTTCTCAAACACTTCTTGATAGTTGGAAAGCTATCATATCCGAATTTGTTCTTATACGGTGGCAGTGCACCGTCCAGCAGCTTTGTTATCATCTTTGGTAGGTTCAAAAGAGTCTACAGCCTGACCTGTGTGGCCATCCAACGCGTATAGTAGGATTTGAAGCTCTCACCCTGCCTTTACCTTATGGCCTCCAGATGTTGCATTGTGGTTTCCATCTGAGAGTTGAAACCATAATGCCCCAACATAGCCTGAGCAAGGCTATTCCAATCGGTGGCTATATGCAGTGGAAGGTGGCTGTACCATTCGTTGACTGGGTGGCCTAAGGTGTCGACAAAGAGCTTAGCCATCATTCGGTTGCTGACCCTTAATGCTCTCATCACCGTTTGGTAATGCGTCAAGTGAGCGCGTGGGTCGCTAAATCCTATGTACTTCTCAAACAGTGGCATTGCAAAGTTTGGGGGTAAGTTGTTTTCATCCCTGACTCTCGGTTATGCAGGGTATGTATTCCTTAGGTGGCCACCGTGAATGGCCAAGAACTGTTGCCATAGTTTCACCATTCCTGGATATTGGAGGATGGCATTCCCTACACTTGGATAAAAGCTATACTACCCATGGGGAAATGCCCAAAATGGGGTAGTTGAGGTGCCTGGAGCTATGAGGCAACCGACGTACTCCAAGTGGGAATAGGCTATTAGTAGAAGGGCCCTAGTGCGAATACCGGCTGGATAGTTTATCCAGGGAAGAATTGGGAAGGATTGGTAAAGTTATATCCTGGCTGCCCATTCTGAGCCTGGTTCAGTTGACTTTATCCTGCCCCAAACTGATAAAAGGTAGTTAGGGGTGCCATGTGTGAGGTAGGAGGTCCCCCTGTTGGATTGACGTTGTAAAGGGTGACCTCCGGGCTGGACGCTATATCCCGGGCCCTCCCAATGTGTTGGCGAATGAGCCTTGCTAGCTGTTCACTATTGGCAAAGACATTCAAGGCAGCTGCAATCTCGGCACTCATCGACGACTACTGAGAATTTTGTCCCGTAAAGACATGGTGATCCTCTCTTGCTCCTTCTTCCTGTGGGTTGGCCATGAGATATGTGCAGTGAACTGAATCTAAGTCTGAACCCGAGTCCTCACTTGAGTCAGTGTACGAAACCCCCTCCAGAATGGTCACGATCGGAGAAACAAGGACCAAGCATTGAGCAGGCCTTCTCTAAGCTAAGATATACAAGTAGAAGATCAGACTATGCATGTAAGATTCATGATAAGATTCATAATGTGGGTAATGCATGAGAATTTTTTAATGTTATGGTTGTATTCACAAGGGGTTAGCATGCCATGATGTGAAATAACATTTATATCAATCCATTTGAAATAAACAGGTTAGTCATTAGGTAAAAATGAAAACATGTGGAAATTAAAATCCAACATCAGGGGTTGGATTTGAGACTTGTACAATGACATCGTAACACGAGAGATGTGAGTGAGGTGACTAAGTTACGTATGTGGTAATAGGTCAATGGTTTGAGGTTTTGTACTATGACTAGGCCTCATGGAATGAGAAGGTCAAAATTGTTTCGGGTAAGCGGTGTGACATACCCTAATAAAATGAAAACAACTACCGTATGTAGCTACCTAATGAATGATTTGGTTATTATTCGCAATCAGGGCGAAGTTTCGAATACCTGTGTGGTCATCACTATTTGAGGGTATGTGGTGATACGTAAAATATTTTCTCTTATGGGCGAATGATTCTAGTATGAGACGTATACCCTTGAAGATTTGGTAAGGTAAGACTTTTGAAATAAGTTTGCCTCATGTGGGCTTAGGACATCAATTGGGATATCCTTTAATGTGGGAAAATGGTTTTGGGTAGGTATTTGCCCCGTTTGGGCTTTTGGTGTGTATAATTGCCCCGGAAGGCCTGTGAGTTGGATGTTCAGTGGACATTTCATAGGTAACATGTGGGATATATTATTGCCCCTTGTGGGCTAAGTATCGGATGTCAAGTGGACATCACGTAGTAAAAGGAAGGTATATTTGCCATGTGCAGGTTAATAACGGGATGTTAAGTGGACATCTCGCTGAAAAAATGGGTAAGTGATGTCCCTAAGTGGGTTTATGTTATCCTAGGGTGACACGATCTATATGTGCCTAAGTGTATGTGATATTGGTTTGGTATCGTGACATGTACATTTAACATCATGAGTGTGTGTGTTCAAGTGTCTGCACAAAAATTCATGGTCAGTATGACATTAGTACAATGATAAAGTGGTAAACACGTAGCACATAACATGCAGCATCCAAACTTCCAACCATATAACTCTCGCATGTAGGGTTTTTGGCTGGTGTCTATCCTAAGTTTGGTTCATCTTAGTACCATGAAGATACTAAGGAGAGCACCTGCAAGAAAATATAATGCATGATCACATGTTAGGTAACACCCTAGGGAAAATGCCTATGGCTTATTTACATGAGGTTTATAAATGGGTTGTTGATGTAGAAGGTTCTTGTTGCACTAAAATACAGTCCAAGCCTCTAACGAGGGAGGTAATGCGATATGGCAACAAGTGCTCCACCCGCTCAAGTACTGTCTTTTCTCAGGGAGGCAGATTAGTACCAGAGAGAGTTTCATGGTAATAAGGGTACCTTAGACTTATGGGAAAATCCCTTCTACTGCAATGCGTTATTATGAGTATGTCATAATTAAGAGAAAAATGGAATAATGTAATCAATATTTTTCGGCACTTATCAAAAATCTAAAACCTTTGGAAAAAACAAGCTTTTAGAAAAAACCCCCAGGGAGTCGCCACTGTGAGCGGGTGACACGGAGCGGTGGGCCGAGAGCGTGCGGAGATGAGAGGCATGGTCCACTGGGGTGTTTTAAAAAAGGTGCACCGGGTCAAGGACCCAGAAAAAAGGTTTGAAAGAGAGTGAAAATGTTTTTTAGATCGGTTCAAACCCGAATCCACCGTCTCTTAGTGTGGAGTCGCCACCTGGAATAGCTCTTTCCAAGAATTAGAGTCCTGTGAGGCTTAACGTCCGGGGGACGACCCACCAAGACACAGAGATTCGGGTTCGGGATAAGTTTACGTGATCACATTATATTACGTTTACAGAAAACCGTATATTCTTAATTGTGCATATTCGCACTTAGGTCTTTTTTAGACTTTTATATGCATGATTCATGTATTGCAAAATAATAAACCATTCACAAAGTGGAATAATAAACCATTCACAAGGCAGTAAATAAATGCGGAAAGTAAATGCTGAAAATAAAAATTACAAGGCTCCAAAAAATCAGGGGATGCAACCGCCCACTAACCTATTAATTACATTTCCTAAAAAATATGTGCAATACCCGAAGGAAAAATAAAATCATAAACATACATCTAACTTGCATCCACAAAGGTTAGCACAGGGGATATCACATATGTTCGATTTGATTTTAGCAAGGCCCGTGTGGCCTAATTAAAACATCGACGGTTTAAAGTTGTTATTTTAAATAAAAATTGGTTCATTTTTATTTACACGTAGTTGATCAATTTTATTAGTGAAAATGATCGCATGGCATAAGGTGAGGTCTATTATCCGGGAATAATTTTAATTCCCTTCGTTGGGGTATTCTAACATACAAAATAAAAGAAGGAGAAATAAAAGATGAAGAAGAAGAATATTACAACATTTACAATAATAATAAATGAAATAATTCCTAGGTCCACAAATAAAATCAGAAAAAGATGAAGCAGACGATGAGCGCGGAATTCGCAGTTCTAAGAACTCAGAGACTTACCCTTGAGATATGAATCCACTTCGGGGTATCCGTTGGATCCTCGGGAGCGTTCCTCATTCGTTTTTGTAGTTATTGTGGTTTAATGTGGAAAAATATGTGTTTATTTATCCAAAAAGATAATCAGACTCGGGGTTCTAAATTTGTTTTAAACCCGAGGATATTTTTAGAAAAATAAATGAAGAAATTGGATTTTAAGATGAAGAAGTTTGGAATTCGAAAGTGTTTAGGATCCAAAAAAATGTTAGAAGAAAAGAAAGTATTTGTTTGTGTTTTCTTTATCTAAGAAAGAGAATTTTTCTCTCAAATTTCAAGCCCCCTTCAATCCAAAAAAGTTTGACTATTTATTGAAAAATCTCGGAAAATCTAAAAAAGGTAAAAAAGTTTGGCGAGGTCGCCAAAGAGTTTGGTGACCTCGCCAAACTGGTTACCGAGCTCGCTAGAGTGGCTGGGGAGCTCGCAAACCTCTTTGGCGAGGCCTGCCTTTCTAGACTACCAGGCAAGGCTTGCCAAGGCTTGGCGAGCCAGGGTCTGGCGAGGTTCGCCAGACCCCTGGCGAGCCTCGCCAGGGTCTGGCGTGGTTTGCCAAGGCCCTAGCGAGCCTCATTAGAGTCTGGCGAGTTTGCCAGGCCTTCTAGCATGCTGTACCTCGCCAAATGTCGGCGAGGGAAGCTCTGGATCCAGTTTTCGGTAGCGTTTTTGAATTTTTTTGTGTATTTTTATATTTTTTAGTTAATTTCTGAATTAAAGGAGAAAAATTAGAAAAAACCTTTTAAATTCAGAGACGAGGAAGACTCCCATATGAAGATCGTCAGACTGTCGAAAAATGTGTGATTCAAGGATAAATATCCCGAAAAGCCATCATCATTGAACGCGTGAGCTTATACAAGATCACATGCTCATAGCACCTTTTCGTGGTTTATTGTCTCCAAAAGGTGTCTCTTCGCCTAACAGTTTATGGCGGTTGATCGTTCTTATCCGGCGGTTGGAAGTTGAGAAGAGGTTATCAAACCCGTCATGATTCACGAGCGTGACATACATGTCACGATAGTGAATGTAAGTTGGTAACTTATTGCTTGTGAAGAATGATAAGTCCTGATCGCGATAGATAGTCGCAAGCGTGACTTGGCCAATAGCGAATTGAAATCATAATCATGACATGATCGTGACTTATGCTTTTCTTCATGATTCTTCTTTGCAACTTTACCGATCTTTGACAACTTCGATCCTAAGCCAATTCCTTGCATTTTACACATCTTTTTGCACCTTTTCCACTCTTTTTGCATATAATTCCGTCTTTAATCATTTCACTCCCTAGATTCACCTAGTTTTTGCACTTACATAAAAAAAACTACATACCACGTGAAATCTTTTATATGAAATATAAAATGACTCTAAACCACATCGTTTTATGAGTAAAAATATCAAGATAATAAGTGTAATTATACACTTATCACATCCCCACACTTAACTTTTGCCTTGTCCTCAAGGTAAGCACAACAGAAGTGTATAAAATAGTAATTCAAGTTCGTACCTCATTTGGCGAAAGACTATTGTATGAGTACCACATTTCCACGTTGCGTAAGGTTCAAGTAAAGTATACGAAATTTCCCACAAACATACATTCACTCTTAATGGAGGGCCAACCCAATTGCGTCTTCATATAAGCGTTATACGCTCGCTCGAATATTTCCTTCTCTTAAGTATAGTATAAAGTATAAAGGACAAAGGTAGCACACTTTAAAAAGATTGATCTCAAGGAATTTTTAGGTAACCTGGGATGCTAAACACTCTTAGTGGTTGCATTTTATGCTCCATACCACTCTCCCCTTTTTTTAGTAGTTGAATTTTATTCTCCATACCACTTTCTCTCATTTTTTTCTTTTAAGCATATGTTTTTTAAGTACAGATTTGTACTTTGCACCCATTTTTCGTGCTATGCTACTTTTTCTTTTTTTTTCACTCATTGAATGGTTACAGTTTCTACTCCGTACCATTCCTCACCTTTTGCATAACTCATTGGTTATCCTCTCTTTCTTTTGAT
>CATIWQ010063690.1:0-13045 GCA_949673415.1 Euphorbia schlechtendalii | reverse complement strand
TTTATAGTGTTCGAAGGGTTGCGTCTATCCAAACCAAGAGTTACATCCATTGGTGAAAGATTGCATCTCTTCAATGTGATTGGTTGAGAGGATTTAATTCAATCCACAATGGATAGGCACCTTTTCATGATTGGTTGACTCTTGATAGGTGTCTGTTCGTTGGTAGTTGATGGTGGTTGATCATACTTATCTGGCGGTTGGTAGGTAAGAAGATAATACCATAAAACCACCCATGTCGCGACCGTGATGTACATGTCACGACCGTGAACCTTTGATTGGTAGATTTCTATTTTTGAAGTGAACCAGTCACGACCACGAATGAATGTCGCGATCGTGAATTGAGTTTTTCTTCAGAAATCTCCTTGTAACTTCACCGATCTTCGATAGCTTCGATCCTAAGCCAAATCTTTAAGTTCCACGCATCTTTTTGCACCTTTTTCACTCTTTTTTCATAGAATTCCACTTTAGCTCATTTTACTCCCATGATTTACCTAGTATATGCATTTGCATAAAAAATAACTACATACCACGTGAAATCTTTTATATGAAGTATAAAAATGACTAAAACTATAGTGTTTATTGTATAAAATTATAATGATAATAAGTGTAATTATACACTTATCATAATGTAGTTAACGACATTGCTTTTTTACCTTGGGCTTTGTATTCCGAAATTGCCTAAAAAGGGTTAAGGCCCAAAGAAATAATGAAAGCTTCCTCCGGATGAATTCAAGACCTTGTAAAAAGTGAAAACTAGCAAGGTAAAAAAAAATTACAGCTTCATCATCGAACTTGCAAGTCAGGAGCGAAATCTTGTGCTCATAGTGTCCAAGTCAAAAAGGAATCTTTTACCATCCATCATTTTTTAGTATTTGCATGCCAATTGCAACATCAATGAAAGCAACCAATTCCAAATCTCCATGTTGAATCTTGCACGCCTCTCTCAATCAAATTTTATTAAAGATATAAGAGTCATTGATGAGACAAAGATTAATAGATTAATCTCGCACCTCAATGTTCAAAATTATTATCTCTAAACATCCTCAAATCTATTTCAAATGAGTATATTTAAAAGCTGTGAAGAGAAGAGATTTTGAAGATCAAGTCAAGATGAGAAGTTTACAACAGCTAGTTCCAGTCTTTCAACAACTATAAATAGAGCATGGAGCAAACATTTACAACTTGGTGAATCTCCTTGAATTTCTTAAAGCTGAAACTCTGCCAAAGTA
This sequence comes from Euphorbia schlechtendalii, assembly GCA_949673415.1. Classification (NCBI taxonomy): domain Eukaryota; kingdom Viridiplantae; phylum Streptophyta; class Magnoliopsida; order Malpighiales; family Euphorbiaceae; genus Euphorbia; species Euphorbia schlechtendalii. Next base: position 11,816 of record CATIWQ010063690.1, on the reverse strand, counting down.
ATCACTACATTCGAAATTCCAGCTCAAACAATCCTAAAGCAAACAACTATTTCAAATCAGTTTGTAAGAGAGAATTTAGATAGGCTTAAATCTCTAGCTAAGCTAATTTATTTGTAAAGGATTCAATCATTTTTATAAGTTGAAATACTATATTCTTTATTTATTCAAATATTTGAGTGAGTCAGTTTGGGAAGGGTACCTGTGAGCATGAAATTTTACTCCCTACTCATGAGTTCAATGATGAAGCTGTAATTCTTTTTCCCCTTACTAGTTTTCACTTTTTACAGGGTCTTGAATTCATTTGGAGGAAGCTTGCTTTGTTTCTTTAAACCTTAACCTTTTATAGGTAATTTCATCATAAAAATTCCAAGGTAAAAAAGCCATGTCGTTAACGATATGGATGATGTCGTTAATGACATTGACAACATCGACGATGTCATTAATGATATTGACTTTGCAGTAGAACTAAAATTGCATTTTCTACCATTTTCAGCCAAAAAGGCAATCTTTGCCCACATGCTCAGAAATTTTCACTACAAAACTACTCCTCACACCTTATCTAAGACCTTTTACATCAAATCATTACATGGGATTTGTGAAATGTGGAAAAGTAAAAGCTAAAGCATGGGCTAAATCTATCCTAAGTTTACTTTAGATTAAAGGAAGCTCCCATAAAGTGAGAACTGAATTTCAGTAGAAGGGGGCTCACATTTTTGTGCATAGATAGCAAAGAAAGTTGAATTCAAAGGGCAAGTTCATAGTTTGAGTGTTCTTGAGCTTTTGAGAATTTTTGAACTAAGTTGAGACTTTCAGCACATGATAACTTAAAGTTTCAATATGGTGAGTGTAAGTTCATGGAAAGGGCATAAACTTGGGTCACAAGGGTCCACTTTTTCATCTCTTAAGCAAATTTGAGGTTTAGTTCATCTTTTAAGCAAAGCTTGAGGTTTAGAGATCATTTAAGCAAACTTGAGGTTTAGAGATCACTTAGACAATGCTTGAGGTTTAAACTTGAATGGAGAGTCTACTACATCTCTATCACTCACTTGAAGGTTACTAAACCTTCTGAAACATATAATTTGGCAAGGAATAGATCCATTCCAAAGATTTTCCGTAAATCACCAACCAACAACCAAATCCAACAAAAAATAAGGAGAGCTTTGTAGAGGAATTCGTAAACCTTAAATAAAGTCAATTCATGACTATGGGGTAAGCCTCTGAGATCCTAGAGTTTGTGCTTACATTTATATGCTTGCCTTTTTGAAGTTACATTTTCTTTTTTGTTATCATCATTTTTGCACACCAAACTATTTTACTGGATTTTTTGAGTATTTTATTTATATAAACACATTCTACACATCTTGATCTTTCTGTAATGATAGAGATTATCTAAATCAGTTAAGTACAGTTACGAACGTTTGTAATTTTGGAATTTCATTTTTCCTATTCCACTATTTCTGTGTGTTTTTTGCAGGTTTGGATTGTCGATGTCATTAACGATGTCACTCACATTGTTAACAACATCATGGAATCATTAATTATTTGCTTCGTTTTGCTCAATTTCAAATCATTTAGGCCCCGAATGTCCCACTAAGACCCTTCTTAGTTTGAAAATGCATCATTGGAGGTATTAAACTTCTAAATTGGAATTGTTTAGGAGTTATATATGATTTGTTAATGTGTTAATATGTGGATTAAGGTTTAGAGTAGCAACGTAAGCACTTTGGGCCATCCATATCGATATCGCCCTTCACAGGGAAGTCAATAATGATATGGATGGTATCGTTACCATTATTAACCCAAAGAATGGCTATGTTATGCATGTTCAGCATAAATTTATGTTTCTAATATTTTTTTAGATCACCCACACGAAGAGAACCCAAGTTCTCGGATAACTGACCCGGTAATATAACATGCGACATTTTCATTAATAAAAATGACCATCATAGTGGAAAATGAAAATGAATCATTTTTATAAAATAAGAACCTCAAAATCTCTGTTGTTTTTACCTCGACCACATGGGTCTTTCCAAAATCCAAATCAAGCATATATGGTACACTTGGTCCATATTTGTGTTGTGGAATATCCCTTGTGCTATCCTTTATGGATGTAGTTAGTTTAGGATATATGTATGTTAAGGTTTAATTTCCTTCGGGTATCACATTTATCAAATGTAATATTTGTTAGATATCGATGTCTTTAGGAGATTTGTAAATCCCCCATCCCAAGATGTAATTAATCTCGTAGATTAGGTACATTTACTTTCCTACGTATTTACTTTCTCGCACTTCATTTATCGCTTTCCACATGCACTCTAAATAACAAAAAACATAAACCGAAAGCATCTAGGTTGGATTAAAGCATCGTAAAGGTGGTTTCTAAATGGGAATAATGTTAACTCAAATAACGATGAAGTAACTCATCCTGGACCTGAATCTCTGAACTATGGTATCGATTAGGCTTAATGGATCTAAGCTGTACTGAATTTTCCAAGAAGATCTGATCCGAGTGGTGACTTTGAGTACCATAGGCTAGAGGTTCTGATCTCGAGTCTATTAAACTTATCCCACAAACAAGTTTCTTTCTTTACATTAAAAACCACACATTTTTAATCGAGGAAAACCCCCACGCCCCATCTCACAATGTCACAGCCTCGCTGCGACCGCGCGGGTTGAATGTTATTCGCTCATGGTAGCCAACTAAGTTGAGTGGTAGTTAGATAGGAAGATATATTTTTTAATCATTCTACCCACTATCAAAGGCTTCTTCAACTATTTAAGGCTTCTTCAACTATTAAAGGAAAGAAATACTAGTGGATTTAAGCTCGAAAAAGGTATATGGGGACTAGAGATAGGCTTTTGGCCGAATTAGGATAAACCTAGGTGTTTTCTATCCTTAATTCTTTATTATATCTTTGATAGTGTTTGCACTCATTCAGCATCTCTCTGTTTATATTATCTCTTTGAAAACTATTCTAAGCTGAGTAAGTTTTACTTAGCTCAGAGTGAAGATAAACGAAGTCAGCTTAAGTTGAGTAGTTTATAGTTTTAACCTTAAAATTAAACTTAGCACAAATTTCTCAGCACGCATCTAAAACAAATTGGTAATTAATTTTTAAATCTAAAAAGAACAAGTTAATCTATATTCACCACCCTCTGCACGATTGTTAAAGCTTACGTGGACCAACAACTCATGTTCTTTTTTATCTTGGGACAATCTCCTTACTAATATGTATGTCGTGGCGTATAGGCAAGAAATAATTATTTACCTTGTCCATCTAAAATATTCTAAGGACTTTATCTATGTACTTAGCCAAACTAAATCCAGAAGTTTACTAGGTCTATCTCTATATAAGTTAAATTTCTAGAATCGTTTAAGCTTACCTAGATCTTTCATTATGAAGCACTTATTCAATCACTGATTTACTATTTGTAGTGTTGGAATATCTCCTCCAATGATCAATATGTCATTAACATATAGCAATAGGAAAGTCAATATGCTCCCACTATATTTCATGTACACATAGGGCTCATCAACATTTTGAGTAAAACCAAATTCTTTTTATGGCTTCATCAAATCATAGATTCCAAGACCTAAATGCTTGCTTCAACCCATAGATTGATCTTTGAAGCTTACATACTTGGTTAGGAAATTTCGGATCCACAAAACCATCACGTAGTGTCATACACACATCCTCGAGGAGCTCTTCATTCGGGAAAAAGCTATTTTACATCCATTTTCCATATCTCATAGTTGTAGCATACATCTATGGTGAGAAGCATCCTAATGGATTTGAGCATCACTATGGGTGAAAAAGGTTTCATCATAGTCAATTCAATGAACTTGCCTGAATCCTCTTGCAACTAGTCTACCTTTGAAGGTGTTGTTGGCTTTTATTTGAATACCACTTAAAATCTATTACCATAGCACCCTTAGGTGGATCCACCAAGTTCTAGAATTATTTATCATACATAGATTGTATCTCAACTTCCTTTGCTTTTCACCATTGATTTGAATGTAAGCTTTCAATAACCTCTTTATATGTTATTGGTTCCTCATGGTTTGGACTACGAAGTCACCATCAGCATTCACAAGTAAATTTAATTTCTCTAGCTGATGACAAACCCTGTCAAACCTTCTAGGTTTTTGTGTAACCAGTTCAGCTTGCTCAACATGTTGAGTTGTTGGTTTGATTTCCTTAGAAACTTCAGTTTCAAATGAAGGAATATGTGGAGCTTAAAATTCACTAAGTCCAAAATTACTTTCATCCATCTCTTTATCAAGGAACTCCATTTCCATGAAAGATTCTCCTCTAGTGATGAAAACTCTGTTTCCTGTCAGATCATAGAAGTAATAACCCTTTGTTTACTTATGGTAACCCACAAATTGGCATTTGGTAAATTTGGGCTGTAGTTTATCACTTGTTAATTTCTTAACATATGCATCACAACCCCAAATCTTCATGTATGATAAGTTAGGCTTACTATCCGTCCATATCTCATATGGTGTCCTTACAACTACCTTGTTAGGAGTAACATTTATTATGCAAGTGGTTGTCTCTAAGGCGTATCCCCAAAAGGATATCAAAAGCAAGGCTTGACTCATCAGTAAGCGAACCATGTCTAGCAAGGTTTGATTCCTCCTTTCAAATACACCATTACATTGTGGTGTATCAAGAGGGGTGAGCTGTGAAATGATTCCACCCTCTTAAATATGAATCAAATTCTTGGCTCAAATACTCACCTCCTCTGTTAGAGAGAAGTGCTTTTTTTCTCTTACCAAGATGGTTTTCTATTTCATTCTTATAGTCTCTAAAATTTTGATAAGTTCTAGACCTGTGTTTCTTTAGGTATACATATTCAAATTTACTAAAATTAATAGTCTAAAGTAAAGATAACTAGATCTAGCACTAGTACTCATTGAATAACATACATCAGAGTGTATCAGTACCAATAGTTTAATAGTCTTTTCATTTGTTTTGTTCAAAGGTGCTTTTACATCTTCCCACATAAGCAAGTTTTGTATGTGACATATGAATCTAAGTCAAATGAACCTTGCACTGCATTGGTGTGAAGTATAGCAATGGACTTTTCACTTATGTGACCAAGTCTACTATGCTAGATAAGTAGGATTAGAACTATTATAAGCAGACAACATAGAGCGATGGGCCGAGAGCACGCGGAGAATGAGAGGCACAATCCACCGGGGTGTTTATGTTGAAAAATAAAATGTATTGGGTTATGGACCTGGAAAAGTGGATTTAGAAAGTGAAAACGCTTTTAGATAGGTTAAACTCGAATCCAACATCTCTTAGTGTAGAGTCGCCACCTAGATTAACTCTTTCCCAGAATTGGAGTCCTGTGAGGCTTAACATCCGGGGGACGGCCCACTAAGACACAGAGATTCAGGTCCGGGATAAGTTGCTTATTTCTTATTGGATCACATTATATTACATATATAGAAAACCACATTTCTTAATTGTGAATTTTTGCACTTATGTCGTTTTTCGAGTTATTATGCATGATTCACATATATTTGAAAGTGGTAAATCCATACATAAAGCAGTAAGTAAATGAGGAAAGTAAAGATTAAAAATTATAAAGTAGTAAGTAAATAAGGAAAGTAAAGATTAAAAATTACAAACCTCAGGGGATGCAACCGCCCGCCTAATATATTAATTACATTTCCCAAAAAAATAATGAAATTGCAATACTCGAAGGAAAATTAAAATCCTAAACATACATCTAGTCCTAATCTACCTGCATCCACAAAGTTTAGCACAGGGTATACTATAACATATTGCACGTATGCTCGATTTTGGCATTAGCGAGGCCCGTATGGCTTATTGAAAAATCACGATAATGGATTTGTTATTGGAAATAAAATGATTCATTTTATTAACACGTTGACTGCTTGTTTTAATTAATGAAATTGCTCGCATGGTAAAATAGTGAGGGTCATTATCCGGGAATATATTTTTATTCCCTTCATGGGGGTATTCTAGCACGTATCTCCATTAATAAAGAAATTACAGATGAAGAAAGAAAATTACAACATTTAGAATAAAATAGAATAATAAAAGTCCTAGGTCCACAAATAAGATCAGAAGAAGAAATAGTAGATAATGAGCACGGAATAAGCAGTTCTAGGAACCCAGAGGCTTACCCTTACGGAACAAATCCACTTCGAAAATATCCGCTTGACCTTAGAAAGTAGTCCTCATCGTCCCTTTATTTTTGTGGTTGAAAACTTGGTGTAAATCTCGATAATACTTGTTTAATTCTTGAAATTGGTTGTAGTTCTAAAGGCTATATTTTTCTCTAAAAATTTTCGGTCTTGATTATAGAAAATTCCCCAAAAATGTATAGGGAAAAAACCCAAAAATCCAAAAATGTCAAATTCCAACGATGCTCGCCAGAAAATTCTAGTGAGGCAAGCCTCGCTAGATTTTTTGGTAAGGCTGCCTCGCTAGATATCTGGTGAGGCGGATCCCCGATTTTGGTATTCTTTGATTTTTTTGTATTTTGTATTTTTTTATATTTTTAATTAATTTTTGAACTAAAAAGAAAAAATAATTAATTTTATTGAAAGTCCTATTAAATTCATAGACGAGGAACACTCGCATTTGAAGGCGTCTGGATAATCGAGAATTGTGTGATTCAAGGATAAAATCCCAAAAAGCCATCATCATCGAACGCGCGAGCTGGTATAAAATCCCATGCTCACAGTTGCCCCTTGTGTGATCACTACTGGTTAAATAGCTAGTATGATCACATGAAAAGAGCGAATGGATCAAGAAAATACCTGACCGGTGTGAGTGGAGACTTCTTTATCCTCGATCAGTGATGACATGGGCCTTCCTTTTGGGCACCGTGTCTGAATTAGATCATCCATTTCTTCCTTCAGAGTCCCTTGATGTTTAATGCCCTTTGTGGGTAGGTCTAGTGTGGTCAATATGTACCCCTTATGGGTTGACCTCCAATTGGCTTTGCTTGTTGGAATTGCCAGAGTAGGTTGCCTGAAAAACAAACCGAATTAGATTCCCGTTTCCTTCTTCAGTTACGTTTCCTTAGTAAGAAATTGAGTTGTTTCCCGTGACAAATCAGAGAACATATAATGTTAATAAATTTTGTAATGAATGTTTTAATTATTTAATTGAGCTTATGCGAAGAGAAAATTTTTTCCCCTTTAATCAAAAAATTAAAATATTGAGAAATATATTTAATGAGTTAGGGAGATATCAGGGATGTCCCGTGAATTGCTTCGTTGTGTTAGGAGGATTTTATTGGAGAATATAAATAGGTGGGATCCACCTATTTTCTTTATAAATATAACTCTTCTCTCCTTATTTTCTCACTTCTCACTTTTACTCTCTCTCTCTCTAAATAATTTCTCTCCTACTTCTCTCTAGAAAAGATGTTGTCGAAAGTCGCTGACAAGCAGCTCCGGTTCCCCTCCAGTCATAGTCCTAAGCCTACTGATCAGGCTGGCATTTTCTCTGTCGATATTGATGTCGCATACGTCTTGAGTGCGAGGGACACCATGCTGGGGTTTACTCTTATTACTCCCATAGAGATGTTGGATCTCGATTTTCCAAGCCAGCTCCATCTTTCTCGGATCAAGGTATTTACTAAAAAAACATTTTATTTCTTTTTTCTAGATTTATTCACCTTTATGTTGTTTAGGGAGTAGAATTGAACTGAAACTTGAACCATGTCGCGGAACTTTAGTTTAGAAAAGTACAAAAGTTCGGAAAAAAATCAAATTAGGGTCTGCCAGAATAATTTCCGGTGGACAAATTCTGGCGAGGTCCCCAAAGGGGGGTCACCAGAATTTTCAATGATGCCCTTAAAGGGACCTCACTAGAATTTCCAGCGAGGCCCCTGAGGGCTCGCCGGAATTTTTCGATGATGTCGGTCGGGGTCTTCGCGGTTGTCATTTTATATTTAAATTATTATTTTTTTTATATTTTTTATTTTAATTTTGAAATGTGTCTTTTTTTTACTTTACTTATAGTCCCTTACACTTCGCCACATGGGAGGTTATTCTATCATCTAGACTTGGTGGCGTCATGCTTCCTCTCGATCGGAGCTTATCCAGGCCATCAAGGCCAACAGGTTTGGTGACCTGGCCCGATCTTTGTGGCCCATGTTATTGCTATATGCGACATCTATCGCATTGGTATAGAGATGGTGCAACATCTCCCACACTTTTCATCTTCCGATCAGGGAGGTCACCATCACCCCATCTGATATGGTAGCGATCACCGGTCTGCCTTGGACCAAGACTGTGATTCATTTTGATGCCTTCTTGGAGCGGTTCTTGAAGGCTCCTACTGCTTGTCATCACGTCAGATTTTTGTTCGATGTTGACCTGAGAGGCCAAGCATTACGTTATAGTGTTATAGTCAAGTATTGGACTGGACGATGGTCTTTTTCAACACCGAGGTTCCATTATACGTCCAATCCTTTCTGATCACCTTGCTGAGCATGACCTTCTTCCCAGTCTCGAACAGCGAGACCAACTACGGGTTGATCGAGCCCTTGGCATATTTGGATAGCGTTAGTGGCCTTAACTGGCCCCTAGTGATTCTAGCCTAGATATATTTTGCTCTTGATTTGATTACGTGAGCTCACTTGAGGCCATTGAGATGTTGCTCCATGGTTCTCCAGGTAGCGTTCATTAATTTTTTGATCAGTTATTTTTATTAACCTTGATTGACTTTTCGATCTTGCAGACATGGGCTTTCTTTTGCGGTTTTCTTCCTGCTCCACAATTTGTCGATGCTCCTGATGATACCCCTTGCATGACCCGGATTTGTTTAGCTTTCGAGGGAGATATATTAGACTCTGTAGGCTATTACCAGTACCTATGTGAATTAACACTCGAGAAGGTGAGGATCTTTGTTTTGGTAGAAAGGACTACATTCATCCTTTACCCAAAATTCACCCTGTTTTGACTTCACTATTTGTTAGGTGGATCACAACCCTTGGAGGGGCCTCCCTAGCTATCATATGGCGAAGGAGATCAAGGGGGGTGGATTGATGCCATTTTATTTTGGAGTGACCTAAGATCCGTGAGTGGTACCTAGGCAAGCGTATCTAGTTCTAGCTGACCAAGCCAGTAGCTGAGAGATGCATCCCTTTTACGCTCCCACCGAACTGTTCTGGGTGCACTTAGTGATCACCATCCCCGAGGAGAGGTAGCTATTCTTTGAAGATCATGGTGTGATGCTCTTTGGTCAGTGCAGCGATTACGAGGAGTTCATTCAGGAGAGGCTACTCCTGCTTCATCCACCGCCCAGCCTGAGGTAGCATGACCTCTTGCACGGTACGAAAGTCAGGGAGTTAACGATTCCGGTGCTAGTGCTAGTGGTATTAGCGTAGGTTGTCAGGTATGAGAGATGTGTTAATTATTTTGTTATATTGATCCTGTTTCTGATCGTTTGTCTGTCCCTACAAGAGATCACCCGGAAAAATGCTTCGGCCGGGGGTGCGAGTACGTCTTCTTCCGGTATCATTGAGGGGAGGTTCACGATTCCTCTTGACTCATCTTTTTATTTGATGGGTTTTATGGGGACCGAGAGGTAGGTACTTCTCCTGTAGAGCTATCACACATTGGTTTATGATCCTTCTGACGCCACTCACGTGAGTCTTTAATTAAACATCTTGCCTTCAACCATAGTGTAGTGGCTTTGAGGTGTTTAACGTTTGTTTATTCTTCTTGCAGGTTGTACACCAGACATTCCCTTTCATTGAGGGATATGATGTATCTACAGGATGGAGTTACCCGCGTATGTTCCTTTTCCCAACCTGTTTTATGCTTGACTTTGCATGAGGCATGAAATGTTATGTTTTTATGTACATGGTCATGATTTTTGTTGTATGTTTCTATGATTTCAAACGATGGCGGTGAGGGGTGATGAGTATGAGCAGCGTTATAAGGAGCTTGAGTCATTTCCAGGAGTTGGACATTCATCACTGGGACCTGGATTCTCATTACCGCGGCTTAGATACCAGTCACCAGGAACTGGATGCTCGCTACCAGAGTCTAGATGCTCGCTATCAAAGTTTGGAGGCATAGCATCAGGAGTTGTTATGGCAGAATGCCGCAGCCGATCAGGCTTGAGCAGATGAGTGAGCTGCTACCTCGAGTTTTGCCCACTCTCTTGAGTTTGACCTTAGCGCTCTACTTGATGAGCTAGACACTAGGCCATTACTTACCCCTGATTAGGATGCCAGCTTTCTCCATGTTCTATAGCCTCCTCATACATCTAGTCCATTCGATGGTGCTTCTAGAAGTCTCTGTCCTAAAGATTTTGAGACATCTACTATGGTGCTCCGAGATTTGATGGGTGGAGATGATGTATAGGTGACGTTTACTTAGGAGCTCTTATTTAGCTTTAGTTTTATTTTATTTTTTTGAACTGAATCTTTAGATAGACTTTTCTTGTAGACTTTCAAAAGCTCAGATTTTTTGAAAGAAAGAGGACTATGGCCGTTGCGCGCCGGGTCTTCGCCTATTGTGTTTTTGCTTTATGAATATGTTTGCCTATTTGTGAATGACTTGTATGTATAAAAGACTAAATGAATATCAAATGCTAAAGTTTCTGGTTGATGTGTGTAGGGAACACCAGTTTTGAGGGATTTATTGTAGTCTTTTCTTACCAATGTCAACGCATAATGAGCAACTTAGGGCTTTTCACCGCCCTATTCGGGGGCTGTGAGTAGGCGACATAGAGCGGTGGGCCAAGAGCGCGCGGGATCACAGACCTCACCATTTGCCGTGCGGTCATTTTCACTGATAAAATTGACCAACCAATGTGCTAATAAAATGAACGATTTTATTTAAATTAATAACTTTAACATCGTCGAAGTTTTTAATTAGGCCACGCGGGCCTCGCTAAAATCAAATCGAGCATACGTAACATATCCCCTGTGCTAACCTTTGTGGATGCAGGTTAGATGTATGTTTAGGTTTTTATTTTTTCCTTCGGGTATTGCATATATTTTACGGAAAATGTAATTAATAGGGTAACGGGTGGTTGCATCCCCCGATATTTGAAGCCTTGTAATTTCTTTTTATTGCTTTTACTTTTCACATTTACTTACTGTTTGGTGGATGGTTTATTTTTCCGTTTTGTGAATGATTCATTATTCTGCAATACGTGAATCATGCATTTTAACCTCAAAAATGACCTAAGTGCGAATATGCACAATCAAAAGAAAACAGTTTTCTGTAGATGTAATATATTGTGATCACTTAAGAAATAAGCAACTTATCCCGGACCCGAATCTCTGTGTCTTGGTGGGCTGTCCCCCGGACGTTAAGCCTCACAGGACTCTAATTCCTGGAATGAGCTAATCCAGGTGGCGACTCCACACTAAGAGACGGTGGATTCGGGTTCGAACCGATCTAAAACTTTTTCGCCTTTTTGTCTTTCAAACCTTTTTTCCCGGGTCCCAGACCCGGTGCTTTTCTTCCTTCCTCTTTTCAAAACACCTCGGTGGACTGCGCCTATGAACCTCCGCGCGCTCTCGGCCCACCGCTCCATGTCTCCCGCTCACAGTGGCGACTCCGCTGGGGACTTTTCTAAAACTTGTTTTTCAAAAGTTTTTAGTTTTTTGGATAAGTGCTGAAAATTATTGATCACATCATTCCGTTTTCTTTTAATTTTGACATATTCATTATAATGCATTGCAATAGAAGGGATTAGCCCATAAGTCTAAGGTACCCCTATTACCGTGAAGCTTTCTCTTGTACTAATCTGCCTCCCTGAGAAAAGATAGTACTTGAGCGAGTGGAGCACTTGTTG
>CATIWQ010063672.1:0-21163 GCA_949673415.1 Euphorbia schlechtendalii | reverse complement strand
TACCATTCCTCACCTTTTGCATAACTCATTGGTTATCCTCTCTTTCTTTTGATTTTTCACTCTCAATACCCTCATCCTTTATTGATCAATTTCAAAGTATTATGGCTATAGTTTCCCAACACTTTAAACACACTCAATACTTATATGACTTATTCGAGATTTGCATATAAAACTCATAGAAAGAATACTCCACTTAAACTTTTCGAAAGCATTAAAATAAAACTATATAACTTATACTAATTCATGTTGCATTGAAATATATATCGAAACTTACTTGGAATGTTGCTCTCGAATGTTACTCACCACTCATCCTTGCCAAATGCTAAATGTTGTGCTAATAACGCTCAATTTAAACATGCGCTCAAAATTTGCACTAACATCAAACTTGTAATACCTAACACTCACAATAACCTTGGATAAATGTTAGTAAAGTATAAGAATAGATAGTGGATAAATAACACAAAAATAAACAAAAAGTTTCAAATTCTTCAATTTTTTTATTTTATTTAATTTTTTTAGATTTGACGGGAGTTTTACAAATATCCCCCCACACTTAAAGAATACAATGTTCTCATTGTGAGACATTTAATAAAAATAAAAAACTAAAGCTAAAGCTAGTCTAAAAATAAAATTGAAAAAGAGAAAGTAAAGTAAAGAATAAACCCGTTCGATTGTGAAGGAGAATCCGGGGGACTAGGAGTTAATTGACAATTTTGTTTTCTAAAGAATGAAAGTAATTTTCGAAGCATTGATTTATCTCTTTTCTTTAGAATCTTCATGTCTTTTTTCATAACTCCAAATTCCGCTTGGCAATTGTCCAATTTAAGTTGCATGCTCGCCTTCTAATCTTCCGGAGCTTCTTCGTCTTCTTCTACATTCTTTAGAGCTTTTCCTTTGTGACGGCAAATGGTTGGATTTGATGGTCCGATGGAAGAATCTTCTTGAATCATGTTAAGTTTCTTGGTGCGGTTGGAGTAGGAGTAAAAAGAATAAACACCATCGTGTTCTTGAAGTAGTCCAGTGTTTTTCAAATAATTCCCATCCATGTAGCGAAAATACTCACCCGATTGTTGGACATAGGGGAGTTCACCTCTTTCACCCAAGATGATAGCAATTACAATTTCGGCCGCTCCAATCTTGCTTCTCATGCTTGTTGAGTTCTTCTTTATCATATCCCATATAATATCCACAAATTCCGCTTTTTGTTTCATCATAGCACAAGAAAGAACAAACAAGTCTTTCTTTTGGACCTTTGTATTCTCTACTCGATAAAATACCGAAGTGGAAAGGAGTTTGTGGAGAAGAAGAATGCATTCATCCTTAATAAGTTTGTTAGGAGAGATTTTGGGATCGAAGACTCTCTTACCCGATAATTCTGCCCAAACTCGATTTGGTTGAAAAGAATCCGTCATGCATGATGAATTGATAATCTCGAAACCGAACCAATCACCCATCATCTCTCTTGTGACGGTGTATTATTATCCTTGATTACGAAATTGAATCACCCTCTTCCTTGAATCTTCAAAGTCGAATATCACTAGACATTCGAGAATCCAATCTCGATTTTAAGGAAAATGCAAATTCACAAATCTTGAAAGACCAAGAGCCGATAGGTATATCTCCATTTCTTCACAGAGATTCAAAGTTTCCAAGAAGACTAAATCGAGGAATATCATTCAGGTGATATCCAACTTGTTGAGCTTCTGAAATCTCGTACCCTCTTCTCTTGTCCTTAAAGGGAAAGGACAATCAAATTCTTCTTGAATTAATTGGGCTCCTCTTTTATTTGCTGCTCTCTTTACACGAGTCATTTTGGTTTATGAAGAAAAGGTTTGAAAAGGTTTTGAATGTAGAAGGTAGAAGATGAAAAATTTAAGAATTTTGTAAGCTTTTGAAAGGATGTGGTGGCTAGCGTTCAACTTATACCTATTTATAAAGGTTTAAGGGGTTTCTAATTGGTCATAATTGATAATATAGCAATTTATGCTCAAAACCAGCCGTTAGTTGTGGTTATGGACATCTGTCACGTGTCTGATTGCCCGTGCCTCGATCGCGAAGGCCACTCACGATCGTGACTTTCTTCACGATAGAAATAGAATATTTTGATATCCAATATTCACGAGCATGAATTGTGTCACGGTCGCGATCTTCTTTATTCTTCAAATTTCTTCAATTTTTAGACTTGCACCTATAAAAACTTAGAAACAAAAATACAAACAAACTTTGTTAAATACAAAAGATAAATATTTACTATTATACCTTAATTTTTCATGGTGAAGATAGCAATTGAACATCAACATCTTATTGTTCAAATTTTTCATTTCATATTCAACAAATATTTACAAACTAACAATGAAACACAAACAAACAAACAAACAATCAAACAAACAACAAACAAACTAAATTTAAAAAGAAACACTATACAAGGTTCTAATCTGAAAAGAAAAGAAAATTATTCATGGGAGAAGTGATCTTATTATTCGGTTAATCTCGCAGTAAGATTCCCTTAAATCTTGCTCGACATCAATCAGAAAATCACGAATGTCTTAATTTTTCTACGGATCGAAAGTTGCCCTTCCATAAGGTCACTCAACCTTCCGCGAAGGTTGGAATCTTTACGCTCCTCCTCCCCTCATTTTCCCTTTCTCTTTCTCTATCTGCTTCCACCCTTTCTTCCCATGGTTTCCATCCATAGGTTATTTTATCCTCTCCAATGTACCTTTCCAAGAAATTATACTCAAATAAGACTTCCATCATTAACTCTAGAATTACGTCTTCACTAGTAAAAATTTCTATGGCATAAGGCAATCTTCCTATTTATCCCAACAAATTTGCCATAGTTCGACGCCCGTACTCTGTCATTCTAGGATTTTGCACTGCAGACACCAGTGTCTCCATCATAATCCTAGAAATATCGACAGGCGTGCCATCCAAAATTGCTTGCAATACAAATAACTGTTCAGGTATGACAAGATCGAAATTGGACTTGCAAAATAGTGCTCCACTTAAATAAAAGTGCGGTGCGAGCAAACAAGGATTACGAATCCACTAGCTATAGGCAGATTCTTGTTTGAACTCGTCTTGGCCAGTCAAATGATTCCAAGTTAGTACAGGATCCCAGCCAGGTAACATCTTATTGAAGCATTCCCTTGGAAATCCCAAGTACTTATCCATTGCCTTCCTTGTTAACTTGTATTCTTTCCCATGGAGTCGATAGATTAAGCAATTTCATCTATTATTCCTCAATGCCAATGTGACCAGCATTTCAATGCAATTGTTCACATTGTTCCTGAGGGTTAAACTGGAGTAAATGATGAAATTAAGTATTCGGAGATAATACATAATTCTATCAAAAACACCCAAATGAATAAGACTGTTCCTATGAATCATATAGGAACTCTTAAACTCAACAACTCTGATCATTTCATAATGATCTCCTTCCTCCTCTGAATAAATTGGGAATGGTTCTTCATACCATTCTTGGATATTCTTAGGTTGAAAGACTCTGGAATTTGTTGGAAAAACCATTGTGTAAAAAAGAAATTTTGTAAGAAATAAAGGAATTTTTCTTTGGAATAAGTTTGGATTTAGAAAGAAGATTTCAAAATGAAGAAGTGAATGATTGATGAAAGGTAGTGCACCAATTTTATTGAGTTTAGTGGAATAACTGTCGAATAACTGCCCAAACTGTGCAGTTTTCGCTCACGTCGCGATCGTGATCACAAGTCACGATCGTGACTAACAGAATTTTGATAAACAGAAATTTTTAACAGGAATTCATGAGCGCAAATAAAAGTCGCAACGCGAATAGTGAAAATAGAAGAAAATCTTCTATTTGTCAAGGATTAAGATGAAATATTATGATATCTCACCTCCAAGATGATTATTTCATAATCTTTTCATATCTAGAATAAGATTAGAAAATTGTATAATACAAGAAATGAAATAAATAGATATAATTAATCTCTAGAACGCACTCGTCTTCCCCGGCAATAGCGCTAAAAACTTGTTCGCAAGGTTTCGACTTTAATAACTCCTAGGATTTTTTTTAATAATGAAGCCAAAAACCTTGTCTCCCACTTTCCTACCGATAAGATATAAGTTCAAAATACGAACAGGAGTCATCAGTACCGCTTATCTAAATAGAAAAATGGTGACCACTGCAAGTATACGGTTACGATGTAGTTTTAAAAGATATCGATTCCACAGGGAAGGACTAGCTCTAAAGATCAACAAGAAAAATGGAATAAAGAAAATAAAATATTTTTGGATTTTAATTGGGAGTATTAGAATGAAGAATGGATAGATATATGTATGGAAGACTAGAGATTCTAAATATATAGAGTTTTCCTACGAAATAAGTATAGCAAAGAAAACATGCAAGTTCAACAAAGTTATTACGTTCACTAAACTAATTTAACATCATCGGTTCTAGACACTTAGATGTTCAATGATTCATCGCAGAGCAACACATGAAATGACTTTTCTAAATCTAGTGCAAACGAATTAAGATGATTATATAAACCTGGACAACAATATTACTATTCTTAGTACGGGTCGCTCTCACATAGCCACATTTAGCAAGTTACCATTCCAAAAATGTTGGCTCACTAAATAGTGTTACAATCACAAATCCAGTGATTATACACAATCTCGTTAACCCTAAAACTACTCTTAAAGTTAACTCAAAGGCATATAACTTTATTAATATAAAAGACTCAACACGAAATATGCATTACGACACATAGACATATCATAAACTTCGAAATATAAAGTATAAGTAGAAAGCAAAGCAAAGTTGTAAGGTATGCAAGTGAAAGCTAAAGTTGATCAAACCGTATCCACTCTCTAATGGGAGTTGTCAATTCGCGCAATTCCTGTGTTTGCTTTGAATTCGATCCCGGCCTGTACAGAACCTCTGCTAGGATGCTATTCTTTGTGAATATCGAACAAACGAATATTGAAGAATGAAAACTTTTATTGATAAGTGATTTGCAAGTACACTTATACAACAATAGCTTGAATATGTAGAAAAATCTAGTGATCGAAATAAGGATTCGAATCACTTAAACATTTTCTTGCTAACACTTATGAACGTAACGAAAACTAAATAATTTTACTCTCTATCTATGCACACACTATATCTCTCACTTTTCTAATTCCAATGCCACACCATGCATGAAATTTGTAAGGTTTAGAGCCTTATTTATAGAGTTTGAAGGGTTGCGTCTATCCAAATGAGGAGTTGTGTCCATTGGTGAAAGATTACATCACTTCATTGTGATTGGTTGAGAAGCTTTAATCTTATCCACAATGGATAGGCATCTATTCATGATTGGTTGACTTCTGATAAGTGTCTTTTCATTGGTAGTTGAAGGCGGTTGATGGTGGTTAATCATTATTATCTGGCGGTTAGTAGTTAAGAAGATTTGACAAAAAAAAAAGTCCAAGTCACGATCGCGATATACAAGTCATGATCGTAAATATTTGTTTGAGAATTTTATGCTTCTGAAGTGTATCAAGTCGTGACCGCGAATTGTTGTCACTACCGTGATTTGTGTTTTTCTTCAGAATTCTTCTTGTAACTTCACCGATCTTCTGCAGCTTTAATCCTAAGCCAAATCTTTAAGTTCCACGTATCTTTTCACACCTTTTTTACTCTTTTTACATAGAATTCCGCTTTAGATAATTTTACTCCCAAGATTTACCTGGTATCTATATTTGCACCAAAAACAACTACATACCACGTGAAATCTTTTATATGAAGTATAAAAATGATTTAAATTATAGTGTTTAGTGTGTAAAATTATATTGATAATAAGTGTAATTATAAACTTATCAATTATCTCGAGAATTTATTTCCTTCCCACTTTGATAATGTGCCATGGTGTTCTTTCCTTTCTACCCTTATAGAGTAGCGCATGTCTTATCATATCAACCAACACCATACAAAGGTCTCAGTTACAATGCAACCTAGAATTTAACCTTATTCAATTAAATGAACTACCTTTAGCTCTTCAGACAGAATATGACCAATTATCATGTGAACTACACAGTTCTTACCCGATTCCTTTTTGGATTCGACACACAATATTCTAAACAAAGTGATTTTCTTATTACTCAACAAGTCGATTCACGATTTTGAATAGGTTCTCGAACTACAAATAGTTGTTCAAAATCAATCTCATCCTAGTATGTATCCTCGTGATGACACTAGGGTAAACACCCATGTGAGTGGGCTACTTCTCTGTCTGACATGTTATGAACGAAAAATAATATGTACATAACATACATGCACACATACATTGCTCATAGAATAAAACTCATTTATATTAACACAATATCGTTCACGATTTGAAAGGTATAATAAATGAGGTAAATGAATAAAAATAATCTACACATATTTAACTCTTTGATATCTTTTACATATACATCTTTCGGAGACATACTTCGTAAACGAATCTATAAGCATGTAATGAGTAAATAAATACCTCATATTGATCTCTCCTCATGTTACTTAGTCTACAATTTAACAAATACTTGATATCGATATACTTATTGTCACAACGATATTTCGGGTCTATCACATAGGATATCGATGCTTGACTATCTCCATTAATAGTCAACATTTTGTTTGGAGCGCTCAGCATAAGAAGATTCAATAGTCTCTTTTCTCAAACAAAATCTTTTATCGTAACTGGAAAAACACAATTTCATCCTTAGCCTTAGCTAATATGTGCCTATGTATTGTATAAGGTCCATTTCCTTGGTTCAATACATTAGAGCATAACCAACGGTCATACACAAGTATCTTACAATTTCTTAATGGTCTTCCAGTGCTCTATTACTGTAATAAACTAATATATCACTTCAATGCAGACAACATGAGTTATGTTAGGTCTGGAGCATAACATAGCATATTTAATGCCAATATATGAAACATTTTCCATATCCTCCCACTTGACAGGAGTTTTAGGATAAATACTTTCACCAAGAATCATATTCTTAGTCATCGGAATACCTATGTTCTCATTATTTTGCATGTGGAATCTTTCTCAAACTCCTTTTGTACAAGATTCCGGAGATAAAGATACTAATTATCTTATCCATCCTTTTAGATCTCGATCCTAGAACCTATGCAAATGACTTACATCTCAAAGTTACTTGACACCCAATCTTTCACTAGTATGGTATATACATAATGATTCTCATTTACCATTCCAAATGCCAAAACCTTAAAACCTCATGAGATAATAAATTGACTTATTCAATTCAAGAAACCTCGTGTATACAAATCTTTGGGATATATCCTTTTGATTTTGCCATATAGATCTCTCATGACAATTCTCCCTTGAGAATAGAGGTCCATATACCTACTTGATGTAACTTTAAGGAAGATATAACTACTAAAGTTGAAATAAGTTATGTAGATGTAATTGTCGCAATTAGAAAGAATATATTCTTATAACATATTCTTATCAGTTTAAATATGTGTATTCCTTAATTATAAGCTTAGTGCTTTTACTTTACATTGGGATTCCACGTGTTCTCAATATTTTATGTCCTCCAGGCATGTTAACTTAATTCTTCTTCCATCACACGCAACTATTCATCTCCCTTTAAACACTAAATTTTCAAGGTTGGAACAATTTCCCATTTAATTACGTAGGCTCCGGATTCTTATAAATATGTCTCTTATATTTATTATGACTCGAAATTCTTCCTTTTAAGCTTATTTTGGGTTCCCACTCGAAGTAGAAATATTATAATGATATAAGTTCACACTTGAGTATAAAATATTGACTCCCACTTGGACCAATAAGATTGACTCTCACTTGGACCAATAATAATTTGGGTTCTCGGCTCCCCCATGGAACAAGATCCCTTATTTAATGTGATCATTATGAACCAATACATTTGAATTACTCTCACTTGAAGATATATCCAAAACATTAAGTTCAAGAGTCTTAATAAAAGGACATGTTTTTTCCTAATACACCTAATCTTTAGAACTCATTTCCAAGAAATTGATATTTCGTGATTCAAGATTTTACAAACACAAATCTATCCGCATTCTCCCCCACAAAAATATATCCTTTTGATATGTTTCAGTATCTTAAAAGACACGTCATATACTTCTTGGACCAAATTTTCCAAATTCTTTAAGGTAGTGTGGGAGTTAGTGATACAACCCTAATGTCATAACCAAGATAAATTTGTTATACTTCCAGTCCATATCACATATGGGTTAGAAAAGATAGACTTTAAAGGTACTTGGTTCAGTACATATACTTAACCATTGGAAGAAGAATCAACTTTCTCCTTTCATGAATTCCATGCTTATATAGAGTTTAGGGATGAACAACGGGTGTTTAATCCCTCATCATATAAAACTATAAGCTTAACTGAAAAGTACTTTTTACCACTTCAGTTCCAATGCTTTACTATCAAATCCAATTGATTTATTACTAGATTCATAAATCTTTTGATAGCTTAAAGCTTCAGATTCATGGGTAATCAAGTAGATGATGTCATAACAAGTATGGACATCATTCAATGTGATGAAAAATTAAGCTTATGCCTTACCTTCACGTCTATTAAATTACATATATCAGAATGAATAAGTTGCAATTGATATTAGTTCTAGTTCCTTTTGAAATGGAGTATAAGTTTGATTTCCTTTAAATGGAACTCATTGCATGGTGATAATTTAATCTTTATAAATTACCCATCACATTAAACTTCGATGATATATTCGTCGTAGCTTATGTGACACAATCGCCTATACGATATACTAACATTTTCTTCTAAAAGAAAAGTTAGTCGGTGGAAAATAAACATTATCCATTTGATAAATTTGTAATGCACATTCATTACAATAAAAGCATTTGTTTAAGAACTAGACTCATAAATCTACAGTTAAAGAATGAAGAAACTTTATCATTCAAAAAATTCAAAGATGAATCTATTGTTCATTAAACCATATCATAAATTTAAAATTTTGACAAATAATATGAGAATACAA
Organism: Euphorbia schlechtendalii; assembly: GCA_949673415.1. Taxonomy (NCBI): domain Eukaryota; kingdom Viridiplantae; phylum Streptophyta; class Magnoliopsida; order Malpighiales; family Euphorbiaceae; genus Euphorbia; species Euphorbia schlechtendalii. The sequence goes on along the minus strand of CATIWQ010063672.1, from coordinate 12,138 downwards.
CACATCATGTAGTTATTGGGTTTGCACTTGCAAATATAGTCTACATGTGTCAAATAAAACTTCAACTCATTTTGATGTCAATATAAATTTCAATGTTTCTCATTTAGATTATCGAAGATACACAAAGTTATCATGGTTCATACTCATGTCACATGTTGCACTTGAATCAATAATCCACTAAGGATATGATTCCATCAACAACATTGAGCATAGTAAAATATAATTCACTTTAGAATATATTACATGTACCAGGTTGGGCTTAGTGCTCTATTGCACAATGCTTTTATCGTAACAATTTAGCATATCACCTTCTTGATTTTACTATATATTGTCTTTGGATCCATTAAATTTATGTTCGAATGGTTCAGACCCATTGCATTATTCTTCTTCCCCTTTAGATATTCCTAATGTAAGTTAGCATTTGTTGAACTATCTCCTTAAGAATTTCCTTATGCCAAATGCATTTAGGAAGAATCTTGGATATCAAAAGAAAAGTGTGTACAATTTCCAAGAAACTTGTAACTACATTAAACAAACTAATTCTATAAGAATGAGTTAAGTGCATCACATATGCTCCCACTCAAAGTGAAGAACCAATCACTAGTTAGAACTTCTTTCAATTTAATGATCAAATTTGACATGTCTCTCTTACATGAATTGCAACAATTATATCACTTATAACACTAAGCAAAATGATACAGGTCATTGAACTTTTTCTCCCCCATGAAAGAAATAGATTCTTATCATGCTTGAGTTGGTTTGTGCCACTCTCTTTGAACTCGTACACAACATTGTTCAAAGCAAAAGAGGACACTTTATTCCTCAAGCACAAACTCAAACTTCAACTTCTAGACAACCTAATAACTACCGTTAAGAATCTAAGTCTGCTACAAATAAATTCGTAATAGAAATCATTACTGATATTCTTTAATCAGTAACGATGAGACTAACACGTATACTAGGATTTAAATCATTTATCATGAGCAAATGTGTGTTAATTACTATTGACTTGAATACAATCTTTCTAAGAAAATTTGAGCATCAACCCCAATATCGAAAAAATATAAATACCCCATCATCTACCAGGTGAAAACACACGTATTTAATTCAGTTCAATTCATCTTACAATAGTAATTATATGTGCTTTTATTGTTTATTATAGTTCATTTAACTATAAGTTGTATAATTAAATGCACTTTGGACCTGTTGTCTTTAATTAGTTCACTTAACTAATGACATTTAACAATAAGTGTTAGATAAATTTATTATGCATAGTTATTGAAACTAACTTGGGATTCAATAGGGCATATTAGTCCTAGAAGTTTTATTAAGGATTTAAATATATTATGTGTATTATATGTCTTTAAACGAGTATAAAGCATAAAATAATTAACAATATATAAATCAAATAAATCACTTAGATTAAAGTATAATAAAAAACAATCTCCAAAAAATTCAATAACAAAACATGTATAAAACTTGTTATTCAAAAATATAAACACACAAACAAACACATATTAATGATGTTAAACAAACAACAATGATTTATTTTGTCAACCGCCACATAATATACTTAACGTTTGTAAGCAATTTACGTATTATTGGAATTAAATTATACACTAAGTATTACAATCCAAAAATTACAACAACATCTACTATGATGTTCATAATGATCACCCTAAGTCAACTTATTAGATCTAGAGTTCTTTCCTTTGGTTGAACTTGGTGATAACAAATCAAATTCTTTTAAAAGAATCCAAATGTCCAATTATTACATAATTTGATCATTCAAACAAATTAAAAACTAAATTTGTAAAAACATGTTTCACAAAGTAATAAAGTCAATACACATAAAAATTGCATTTCTCTATGCAATACAATAAAATAATACACCATGTATTATATATAAATTACAAGTATACTTTTGATAATCGATTTTCCTCAAGTTTCTCTTGGCTCTTTTTCACTAAATAGATGCTCGAGATTACGTGAGATTTGCATCATTATTGACCATCTACAACATATATCAAAAGATCAGTGTTAATTATTACATAAAAAATTAACTTAAATATATTACTAAAATATATTTTTAAAATTTATACCACATATAAATTAAATTTAATTATCACATAACTAATTAACAAAAACATATTTTTGTCATACTTATATTATCACAAATATAAAATAATTTAATCATTATATAAATGGTTGATTATTGAAGCATATTACAAAAAAAATACTTAATTACACTTAAATAACATATATATAATTCAAATAATTATCACACAAATAATAAAAAATAAATATATAACTAAAATATATTCAATCATATTATACCTCACATGTATAATTAAATTCAACCATTATATAATAAAAAATTTAAATATTAATGGTATATTTTCATTTATGTAACCAATGCAAATATATAAAGAAAATAATTTTCAAAATTACTCAACATATGAAAAATTTTCAATTATTTTCCATTAGGTTTTAAATTATTTTCTAACCAATAGAAAATATTTTAAAAATTTAGAAACTAATTTTTCATAATTTTTAAACATTTATTAACACAAAATAAATGAAAACAAATATTTTATGAACCTTAAAAAATTCTGAAAAAATCACCATTAAATCCAAAAAATATAAAAATGGGGGTGAAAAATATTTCGGAGCGAAACGACATCGTTTAGAAGGGGAAAAGATAAAAACACATTCTGACCACTAGATGAGTGCCATGTGGCAGTCAACGAGTTGACAGCAACGTGGCAGCTTGCCATGGGCTGGTCAACCTGAGATGATTGACCGATGACACGTGACAGTTAACACATTGACTACCACATGGCACACTATCGTTGCTCGGTCAACCTTGCAGGGTTGATTGACTACCACGTGGCGTGACACGTGTCACGCCACGTGGCATAAAAACGTACACGTGGCGCAATCGAATTGCACCACGTGGTGGCGGTTAAGCCCCGCACAACGTGGTGCATCCAGGATGCCCCATGTGGCGAACTGGCCCTGCAGGTACAGTTACTAGCGTTTCACCAACCGCTCCAAGCGTCGTTTTTTTGACTGTTTCCAATGATCGAACTTTGGCAGACCCACTCTTTTTTGCGTTCCGAGTCCGTTGGTGCAATTCGTTTTACGAAAAATTAACAGAAATTTTACGTTTACACAAAACAACGCAAAAAACGAAACTTTTTCCGGTCAAAACCCGTAATTTCCAGCAAAAAACGAAAACAGTCACCAATTAATGCCATATGAACACTGAAAAAACAAAACTTTCAGAAAATCACGCCCAAAACATGTAAACATCGTTAAAACGGTCCAAAAACACTAAATTTTCTCCATTTTCACACTTTATTCGTGTAATTCACGAAGAACATGAATTCGAATTCTGGAAACGAAATTCCAGAAATTTTAGAATATGTAGAAACAGAATATACATACAAAATCATCGCAAAAACAAACCGCTCATGATACCAATGATGGAAAAACATAAATCGGAAACGAATTCGATACTTACCTTTTCCGTATGCCTAAGATCGAAGAACATCGCTTAAATGCCGAATTGGATCCATCTCACGGTTTATCTGAGTATGGATGTATATCCACAACTTCTGCAACGGCTAAGATCGATACCTATCGATTTACGATGTTTCGTCGTGAGACGAAAAACCCAAGAGAGAGAATTGATTGGAAAATGAGAAAAAATAAATAATGAATTCATTACTGTTGCCGTGTATAATGAATTATATTATATGAATTCAATTCAAATTAAACTTTTGATTATTTGTAATTATTTCCTTAAAATTTTATAACTTTTCAATTTAGTTCAAATAACTAAATTGCATCGAATCCTTTGACCCAATTGACCCGGTCACGGGCGGACCTGGTATTTCCGACATGATCAATTTAGAGATTTGATTATATCTGATTTTGACAAACACCAAAATATTTTTAAGTTTCAAATTCATAGTTGACGAATATTTTATATAATTTTATTACTTTATGTAACTAACACTGCTATATATGCATGTATATAAATGTTTTATTTGCATTGATAGAAACCGGTAGTAATATTCACCCACAAAAGAAAAAGGTTGTGACTGACGATATTTTGCTTTAATTTCTCTTTTTAAATCTTTGAATGTTCATACTGAAAACGACCAAAGTGGTTAGAAGTTGGAACTAAATGCGTCATCACGTCAATAAACTTAATAGTTGTCTCCAAAAGTTACAAGTGTATCTGGTGAAAATAAGAGTTATTATTTCCATACAATTTTCATTAACAGGCAGCTCGAAATGGATGAAAATTGTGATACATAAAACATGAAAAATAAAGCAGGAAGTTGTGACTTTGGAAAGTTGCTGGAAAATAGAGTTGAAAATGAATAAATTATGTTAAGGACTTTTGAAGTTTCATAAAACTTCTTTTCATTTTCCTTTCACAATTTTCTTTACACTTTTCAAAATTTTTCCAAACAAAAAATTGTAAACTAGAAAACATGTTTATTATGAATCATGTTTAAAACATTTTCTCATGTCTCGTTCAATTTTCATTTTACAAGAATAACATCTAACTTTATTTCTTTATGTTTTATTAGGCATTTGATCGATTTGTTATTGTCTTATCCAATTTTTTTGCTTAAACGGTTTTCAAACAACTTTTTTCAAAACACAATTATCTGACGAATTTCAACTTAAAATGCTAAAAATAAGGAGTTCTGATACCATAAAGATTAAGACAAACTATTTATGTTATTTTAACAAATAAAATTAACAAAATTTTATATTTTTATTTTGTAATAAAAATATATAATAATCATCTATATATCATATTAAACTATAATTAATATAAAAAATGTTAAATTTGTAACCTTTTAACTCCGTTTTCATTTTTAGGAAAAAAACTAAATAAATTGGAAACGAACCAAATTATAGTATGAATCATTAATTTTTAAATTTTAATCTTACACATGTAAGATCATATTATTATAAGTTTAAGATATTTATAAATATTACTTAAAAATCACACATATTAATGAAATTACGATATAAATATAATAAAATTAAAAAAATAGTCACTTAATTTAACATTCCATTGTAATAATTTTAATCTTTTCTGAATCAAGCTAAACCAAAATACTTTTGTTTGCTCGTATTGGGCTCAATTGGCAAAGTGAATCGACGAATATAATTGCTTGAAAGTAGGTTGTAAACGAACCAAGCTGCTCGTGAGCTACTCGACCCTTAACTTGTAAAAGCTTGTTTAAATTCGGTTCGTTAACATAACATTTATGGGCTTCTTTTCGTTAATGAACCAAGCTTGAACAACGTAATTCTCGGCTCGAAAGCTCGTGAAAAGGTTCGATATGAGACTTGCAAAAATACTCGTGAACGTTAAAAGGTTCATGAACATGTTCGAGAAAAATATATGTTATATTTATGATATAATATAAAAGAATACAATGTTTAAATGTTTATTTTTTTTAGAATATTCATAGTACAATAATAATAAAATCAATATATTTTTGTTTGAAGTAAGGAGATAAAAAATTTATAGTTGTATGTAAATTACGATTTGATATTTAATAAACTAAAATTAATTTAAAATAAATATATTTTAATATGTGTTCAAATAATAAACTTGAACCATGTTGGTCAAATCATAAAATTCGACTAAAAGCTTGAATAGGCTCATCAAGCTCGAGTTCGACTAGGTTCGAGTTAGGTTAGCGAGCTCGACTCGAACTCAAATGAGCTCAAATCAAAATCAAGTTTGTAGTCGGTTCGAGTTCGTTAAATTTTAACGAACAAAGCTCAAATTCGATAAAACTTGACTCGGTCAAGTTTCCCTGCTTGGAAGATATCTTAGCAACTTAACAAATACGAGCCGTCGGATTTATAAAAATTGTGACTTGTTAGGATCAGAAGAAGTTAGTTAATGGGAGTAGCAATCACCGCTAGGAAGTGAGCGGTGGTTCATCAATCAACAAGGTTGGGCCTCCTACCCTCCCAACTACACAAGCCTTTATTATTCCCTTCTCAATTCTCTACAACTAATCCTTCTTTTACTTATTTGAGGATATCTTATTCAATTTCCCGTTTCTACTTCCTTGTTTAGTTACGTTTTGGGGTCCAAAATGAAGGTCACTGTAGTCTCCCGCAGTGGTAGAGAAGTTGTCAAAGGAGGCATTGAACTCAATGATTCAGTACTCTCTCTCGAATCTTTTTTTTTCTATACTACAGTTTGTTGCTAAAACAGTTACTTGATTTGCGTTTTTTAATTGTGATTGTAATTGTAATTGCCGTGTTGTACTGTAGGCTACTGTTGCTGATCTGCAGGAGGCGATTCATAAGCGAAGTAAGTGCTTCCTTTAATTCACTCATTAATCCTAAGCCTTAAGACTTTTTTGTGTTTAAGTTCGCTTTCTGAATTCTGACTTGTCTATGGTTATTATGGCTGTTTTGGAAAGAGGTATTCACTTTATGTGTAAGATTGAAATGTTTGTACATGAAATGAATTGAATTCCTTGGTAGAGAATGTTTTCAAAAACAACTTATATGTTTGATTTGGATAGAGGAACCGAGTATTTCAATATCACATATCTCATTTTCTCTTGCTGAGTACAACTACTACATGGACGAATAAGGAGATTGCTTTTTGTTTGTTGATTATCTTGATTTGATTTATCATGCTCACTATTGAATAAACACATTTGATCTTGATTGAATTTTTTTTTATATTCACATAATATCTTTATGGTGTATTTTTGTGGTATTAAAGGTGATTTTGATTTGAAAACTGGGGTTAGTTTTATTAAATCCAATGTCATCTTTCCTAATCTTGTTAGCAGACTTTGAACTTATTCTTTTATCTTGCTGCCTATAATAGGTGTAATTTTTCTAGTTGAACCTATAGACATTGCATGTTTGAAGAATATGCAAATAACTCTTCTTTTACATTTGCATTTGGAAAATGATAGTTGTTTTATCTTGTGTTTTATTTTAAAATTTGATTCACTTTTATATCATCAGCGAAAAAATTCTACCCTTCAAGGCAGCGGCTAACGCTCCCCCTTCCACCTGGTTCTAAGGATAGGCCCATTGTGCTGAGCTCTAGAAAAAGTCTTAAGGAATACACTGATGGCAATACAAATAACATAACTGTTGTTTTTAAGGACTTAGGTCCCCAAGTTTCCTACCGAACACTTTTTTTCTTCGAATATTTGGGTCCTTTGCTCCTCTATCCCCTCTTTTACTTCTTCGATGTGTACCAGTTCTTTGGATACAAGGTGGAACGTGTTATGCACCCAGTTCAAACTTATGCCTTGTACTGTTGGTGCTTCCACTACTTCAAACGTATCATGGAGACATTTTTCGTGCACCGATTTAGCCATGCCACATCACCACTATCCAACGTTTTCCGGAATTGTGCATATTATTGGACCTTTGGTTGCTACATTGCTTACTATGTAAATCACCCGCTATACACTCCTGTTAGTGATCTCCAAATGAAGATTGGATTTGGCATCAGCGTTGTTTCTCAGCTGGCCAACTTCTATTGTCACATTTTGCTTAGAAACCTGCGAGGTGGAGATGGAAGTGGAGGGTACCAAATCCCACGTGGATTTCTGTTTAATGTTGTGACTTGTGCAAATTACACGACCGAAATTTATCAGTGGGTGGGTTTCAATATTGCTACACAAACTGTCGCGGGCTATGTGTTTGTGGTGGTTGCTGCTTCAATTATGACCAACTGGGCCCTTGCTAAGCATTGCCGGCTAAAGAAGGTAAATCTCTGTATCTTTTGAGTTGGTTTGAATTATTGCGTTTTCCACTAAAAGCTGTTAGTAGCTATGGATCTTCTATATGATGAATATAGGCAGAATGAATATTGGTACTTTGAAATTTGATTTGGTAGCTATGAGTAGTAACATCAGAATTATTTGCCGTATTCAATTGATTGCTTTAGAGATTGATAACTAGCACATTGGGAATCTTGGATAATTTTTATACTGTGTATTTGTGTGTGGTAGTATACATTAGGCGTGCTTGCATTTGCATGTGTTATTTTTTTGTAGAAGATTTGAATAATATAGTTTTAATGAACTTGCAGTTTGATCATTTGTTTCTTTTGAATCTAGATCTTAATGAATTGGTAATCAGGATCTTGATGTTTTTTTTAAACGAGGATTGCAACAGAAAATGACCACCCATAGTAGGCAATCCTTTATCCTTCACAAGAACGGTTGAAATAAAAAAAATAGAGTCATTCCATTTATTTCCTTGGTCCTTGGATTTTTCTGAATTGACATATCCCTCTATCTTATTGTTATATGGTTCATTTCATTTTTCAGAGTTTGAGAAAAGTCTTGCTAAAATAGTTTAAAGACAAAAACTTTCACGTTGTTTTGATGACAAGTTCCTACTTGAATTGGTTTATTGATGATTACGTCATAGTTCCAAGCAAAACTCAGCAATTCTCTTCATGATATTTAGACAACAATGTATTGGCAAAAGGGCCTTTTTGGTTTATGTGATACATCTCATTTACCCATTTCGTCTTGTGCTGTCCATGTTACCCATTGGATCCTTGTGTTATTTGCTACCTATATGGTCCATGTGCTAAACAACTATTATCCATTCGGTCCCTATGTTAATCTATTACCTTTTTTGGCATTGCATTAATGTTATTATGCATAATACGAACTTAAAGATAAAAAAAGTAATAGGTTGCGTAAACACAAGGACCAAATGAATTACCTACCTTAGGGAGCAATGAACTCTACTTTGTTGCCTTAAAAACATGTATACAAGGTAAGACATTTTACAAACTAAAAAAACGTACCTATAAGAATTTGATTGTAATTCGGTACATATGAAAAAAGTTTGCCAACCATGCATGAGTAAAGTAAACGCCAACTTTCTTTCCTCAAAACATGTGTTCAAAATGTAGTATTAAAGTACTCAAATGATTGATTTTACTCTGTTTCTTTTGTTTGTGTGTTCCGTAACTTTTTTCTTTTTTTTACCGATCTCAGCTTTTTGACGGCAAAGATGGAAGGCCAAAATATCCGCGCAGATGGGTGATACTGCCCCCCTTCCTGTAGAAATGTCCTGCAAATGCAACTCAAAACTTAATTGCTCCTTTCTTATGGCAACTTCATGACGTCATGTTTCTTCTCAATATGAACTGAAGGCCATATTTCCATAATTCCATTCCGCATATTGGTGGAAACTAGACGATGATATATTGTCGAAAACTTTCTTTCTTGTATCAAACTTTTCGAGTTTGCTATATATATTGTTTGGTGAGTTCTAGTTTGGATACTTTTGGCTTTTCATCTCTTCAAATCTTAATGTATCCTTTATAAAAAAAATAGGGTTATGATCATCTGTTTAATTCCAAAATTTATGCATGCTTTATTCTGGTAAATGTTTTAATTGCTACGTCGTGAAAGAGTAATTATTGATTTGGCAAATTTTGACAGAAAGACTGAATTCTCCTGGTTATATGCTGCAACTCATATTATTTTTTTTTGACGAATCTTTTAAAATTGTTTATTTTATCTCATGTATTCAAATTTTTGTCTTACATTTTGATAATACCATTTTTTCTAAAAATACTAGTTCTTAATCACAAATTTCGTCAATGGTTTTGCGTTTATTTTAAGCATAATGCATCAGAAGGTGTATCAAGTTGTTCTCAAAAACCTGGTGCTTCTTGAACTTTGGAATAACATCGTAGCTCCCTCATTTTTCAAAATGTGCCAGTTTCTGATTGATTTAACTTTTAAAAATTGTCATATTTTTTATTTTTTTAAAGTTGAGATACTTTGAAAAATGTCATATGTCATATTTAGATGATTGAGCCTTTATTTTATACCGAAAGCAGAAACACTAATGCATTACATAAGAGTAAAAAGGTGTTTATAACTGCAAATAAAAAGTTTGAAAGCGTAATTGGCGGATTTAGAGTTAATCTCCTCTAATGACGCGTTCCTCTCTCATATTGCACCCACACATAGTTTGTTTCCTTATTTAAACAAAACACTTGTTAATCTATCGGATCGCATTACATTTCGCGTTTCCATTCCATAGAATCACTATTTCATAGGAAAGCCTTTACATTTCTACATCTATTACTCTGCCTCCCCTTTCTCTCCTTCGCTATTTCATCTCATTTATCTTAAGGTACCATTCCTCTCGTTTTTTCTTCTCTTATTGCTTTATTTCTGTTTTCACGCCATTGCATCTGCTTGTGAAAGGACTGTTAATTTCTTATATTTCGTGTAAGATTCAGCATTGTAATCTTTGATATATTTGTTTCAACTTAAAATCATAATTTTTAGGATTATTAAACGGGATCACTAGGTAATTGAATGTTTTTATGTGCTGCGACTTTCTGATATAGAATTAGACAGACTATAGATTTTCCGATATCGAGGTTTGTGACATATTATTATTGCTGGTCTTTAGAGTCACATTTTGGGATGATGAAAGCATTAGAGTGTTTTTTTTTTACTTAACAATATAATGCTCTCATGGAATTAGTAATCGTGTGTGCTGATCTTGATATTTGATGAGAATATAGAGCATTTTGATGCATCAATATTTAAAATGGCAGGCAGTAGAATATGGCCGAAGGTGAGGACATTCAACCCCTCGTATGTGACAATGGAACAGGAATGGTCAAGGTAGATTTTCTTATTGCATTCATCACTCTATGAACTGAACCAGATTTTTCAAAAACCTAGTTTTTTTCTATCTATTGGAGTAAATGTTGTGTGGATTTACTTTAGGCTGGATTCGCTGGAGATGATGCTCCACGTGCTGTATTTCCCAGCATTGTTGGCCGTCCCCGTCACACTGGTGTGATGGTCGGCATGGGCCAAAAGGATGCATATGTTGGCGACGAGGCTCAATCCAAGAGAGGTATTTTGACTCTGAAATACCCGATCGAGCATGGTATTGTGAACAATTGGGATGACATGGAGAAGATTTGGCATCACACGTTCTACAATGAGCTTCGCGTTGCCCCTGAAGAACACCCTATCCTTCTAACCGAGGCTCCATTGAATCCCAAAGCTAATCGAGAAAAAATGACTCAGATTATGTTTGAAACATTCAACACCCCCGCTATGTATGTCGCTATTCAGGCTGTTCTGTCCTTGTATGCCAGCGGTCGTACTACTGGTAAGGATCTCATTTGAAATATCTATTTCCTCGATCTATGTCATTTAATTAGGCCCGGTCCAGAAGGGCATGCAACGATTGCGACCGCCAGGCCCATAGTCGCAAGGGCTCAAAAATATTATTATGTTTACATTTTTAGTAATTAATGTTAAATAAATATTAATTAGTGTTGGGTGAATTGGTAAGTTGTGAGCTATGAGAGTCACGAGATCAATTCTTGGTTTTCTAAAAAAAGTTACTTTCGATATTATAAAAGCCTAGGGCTCTCAAATTGTCAGGACGGGACTTCATTTAATGCAAGTGCTGGTTTTTACTATTTCAGGCATTGTGTTGGACTCGGGTGATGGTGTCAGCCACACAGTCCCGATTTACGAAGGATATGCCCTTCCACATGCCATCCTTCGTCTTGACTTGGCTGGCCGCGACCTCACTGACCACTTGATGAAGATCCTGACTGAGCGTGGTTACTCCTTCACCACAACAGCTGAACGGGAAATCGTGAGGGACATGAAGGAAAAGCTGGCTTATATTGCTCTGGACTTCGAGCAGGAGATGGAAACCTCTAAAACCAACTCTTCTGTGGAGAAGAGCTTCGAGTTGCCAGATGGCCAGGTCATCACCATCGGAGCTGAGCGGTTCCGATGTCCAGAAGTGCTCTTCCAACCATCAATGATAGGAATGGAAGCAGCCGGCATTCATGAGACGACTTACAACTCCATTATGAAGTGTGACGTGGATATCAGAAAGGACTTGTACGGTAATATTGTTCTCAGTGGCGGTACTACTATGTTTCCAGGTATTGCTGACAGAATGAGCAAGGAAATATCGGCTCTAGCCCCGAGCAGCATGAAAATCAAGGTGGTTGCACCGCCTGAGAGGAAGTACAGTGTGTGGATTGGTGGTTCCATTTTAGCATCCCTCAGCACTTTCCAGCAG